>CM075191.1:20911041-21101041 GCA_037577475.1 Chaunax sp. Z400 | reverse complement strand
ACCTTCCGTTCCCGAGATTGGACATGTCCAGTAGCGGCGTATTTTGAATAGCTGTATCTCTGCAACGGAAGGTCGTAGAGACTCGGGGACAAGTCTGTCGTGTTCAGAGACCCCGAATTATAGCAGACGGAGCTTGGTCCCGAGTCTGTACGACCTTCCATTCCCGAGTTATAGACCGAAATGTGTCCCCCATTGGAATGAATGGGTGCCGGATGGAGTGAAAATTTCAGTGTTGAGGCCAAAATCATGTCTCCAGGAAGTGTGTAGGAGCACGTTTCAGGCCATTTGGAGCTGATTGGTACCATTTGTGGAGTAACTTTTTTTGAACCCATACTTCTATGGGGCTAGGGTTAGGGTTAGGGTTTGAGCTAGGGTTAGGGTTAGGGTTTGAGCTAGGGTTAGGGTTTGAGCTAGGGTTAGGGTTAGCGTTTGAGCTAGGGTTAGGGTTAGGTTTTGAGCTAGGGTTAGGGTTAGGGTTTGAGCTAGGGTTAGGGTTAGGGATTGAGTTAGGGTTAGGGTTAGGGTTTGAGCTAGGGTTAGGGTTAGGGTTTGAGCTAGGGTTAGGGTTAGGGTTAGGGTTTGAGCTAGGGTTAGGGTTAGGGTTTGAGCTCGGGTTAGGGTTTGAGCTAGGGTTAGGGTTAGGGTTTGAGCTAGGATTAGGGTTAGGGTTTGAGCTAGGGTTAGGGTTAGGGTTTGAGCTAGGGTTAGGGTTAGGGTTTGAGCTAGGGTTAGGGTTAGGGTTTGAGCTAGGGTTAGGGTTAGGGTTAGGGTTTGAGCTAGGGTTAGGGTTAGGGTTTGAGCTCGGGTCAGGGTTTGAGCTAGGGTTAGGGTTAGGGTTTGAGCTAGGATTAGGGTTAGGGTTTGAGCTAGGGTTAGTGTTAGGGTTTGAGCTAGGGTTAGTGTTAGGGTTTGAGCTAGGGTTAGGGTTAGGGTTTGAGCTAGGGTTAGGGTTAGGGTTAGGGTTTGAGCTAGGGTTAGGGTTAGGGTTTGAGCTCGGGTTAGGGTTTGAGCTAGGGTTAGGGTTAGGGTTTGAGCTAGGATTAGGGTTAGGGTTTGAGCTAGGGTTAGGGTTAGGGTTTGAGCTAGGGTTAGGGTTAGGGTTTGAGCTAGGGTTAGGGTTAGGGTTTGAGCTAGGGTTAGGGTTAGGGTTAGGGTTTGAGCTAGGGTTAGGGTTAGGGTTTGAGCTCGGGTCAGGGTTTGAGCTAGGGTTAGGGTTAGGGTTTGAGCTAGGATTAGGGTTAGGGTTTGAGCTAGGGTTAGTGTTAGGGTTTGAGCTAGGGTTAGTGTTAGGGTTTGAGCTAGGGTTAGGGTTAGGGTTAGGGTTTGAGCTAGGGTTAGGGTTAGGGTTAGGGTTTGAGCTAGGGTTAGGGTTAGGGTTTGAGCTAGGGTTAGGGTTAGGGTTTGAGCTAGGGTTAGGGTTAGGGTTTGAGCTAGGGTTAGGGTTAGGGTTAGGGTTTGAGCTAGGGTTAGGGTTAGGGTTTGAGCTAGGGTTAGGGTTAGGGTTAGGGTTTGAGCTAGGGTTAGGGTTTGAGCTAGGGTTAGGGTTTGAGCTAGGGTTAGGGTTAGGGTTTGAGCTAGGGTTAGGGTTAGGGTTAGGGTTTGAGCTAGGGTTAGGGTTAGGGTTTGAGCTAGGGTTAGGGTTAGGGTTAGGGTTTGAGCTAGGGTTAGGGTTAGGGTTAGGGTTTGAGCTAGGGTTAGGGTTAGGGTTTGAGCTAGGGTTAGGGTTAGGGTTTGAGCTAGGGTTAGGGTTAGGGTTAGGGTTAGGGTTTGAGCTAGGGTTAGGGTTAGGGTTTGAGCTAGGGTTAGGGTTAGGGTTAGGGTTTGAGCTAGGGTTAGGGTTTGAGCTAGGGTTAGGGTTAGGGTTTGAGCTAGGGTTAGGGTTAGGGATTGCGTTAGGGTTAGGGTTAGGGTTTGAGCTAGGGTTAGGGTTAGGGTTAGGGTTTGAGCTAGGGTTAGGGTTAGGGTTTGAGCTAGGGTTAGGGTTAGGGTTTGAGCTAGGGTTAGGGTTTGAGCTAGGGTTAGGGTTTGAGCTAGGGTTAGGGTTAGGGTTTGAGCTAGGGTTAGGGTTAGGGTTAGGGTTTGAGCTAGGGTTAGGGTTAGGGTTAGGGTTAGGGTTTGAGCTAGGGTTAGGGTTAGGGTTTGAGCTAGGATTAGGGTTAGGGTTTGAGCTAGGGTTAGGGTTAGGTTTTGAGCTAGGGTTAGGGTTAGGGTTTGAGCTAGGGTTAGGGTTAGGGTTTGAGCTAGGGTTAGGGTTAGGGTTAGGGTTTGAGCTAGGGTTAGGGTTAGGGTTTGAGCTAGGGTTAGGGTTAGGGTTTGAGCTAGGGTTAGGGTTTGAGCTAGGGTTAGGGTTAGGGTTTGAGCTAGGGTTAGGGTTAGGGTTAGGGTTTGAGCTAGGGTTAGGGTTTGAGCTAGGGTTAGGGTTAGGGTTTGAGCTAAGGTTAGGGTTTGAGCTAGGGTTAGGGTTAGGGTTTGAGCTAGGGTCAGGGTTAGGGTTTGAGCTAGGGTTAGGGTTAGGGTTTGAGCTAGGGTTAGGGTTAGGGTTTGAGCTAGGGTTAGGGTTAGGGTTTGAGCTAGGGTTAGGGTTAGGGTTTGAGCTAGGATTAGGGTTAGGGTTTGAGCTAGGGTTAGGGTTAGGGTTTGAGCTAGGGTTAGGGTTAGGGTTTGAGCTAGGGTTAGGGTTAGGGTTAGGGTTTGAGCTAGGGTTAGGGTTAGGGTTTGAGCTAGGGTTAGGGTTAGGGTTTGAGCTAGGGTTAGGGTTAGGGTTTGAGCTAGGGTTAGGGTTAGGGTTAGGGTTTGAGCTAGGGTTAGGGTTAGGGTTTGAGCTAGGGTTAGGGTTAGGGTTTGAGCTAGTGTTAGGGTTAGGGTTTGAGCTAGTGTTAGGGTTAGGGTTTGAGCTAGGGTTAGGGTTTGAGCTAGGGTTAGGGTTTGAGCTAGGGTTAGGGTTAGGGTTTGAGCTAGGGTCAGGGTTAGGGTTTGAGCTAGGGTTAGGGTTAGGGTTTGAGCTAGGGTTAGGGTTAGGGTTTGAGCTAGGGTTAGGGTTTGAGCTAGGGTTAGGGTTAGGGTTTGAGCTAGGGTCAGGGTTAGGGTTTGAGCTAGGGTTAGGGTTAGGGTTTGATCTAGGGTTAGGGCTTGAGCTAGGGTTAGGGTTAGGGTTTGAGCTAAGGTTAGGGTTTGAGCTAGGGTTAGGGTTAGGGTTTGAGCTAGGGTCAGGGTTAGGGTTTGAGCTAGGGTTAGGGTTAGGGTTTGATCTAGGGTTAGGGCTTGAGCTAGGGTTAGGGTTAGGGTTTGAGCTAGGGTTAGGGTTAGGGTTTGAGCTAGGGTTAGGGTTAGGGTTTGAGCTAGGGTTTTTTTAAATAAAAATAATTCCTTCCAGAACACTAGGGTCCTCACACGCTTTGTGCTCGGGCCCTAAATATTCAAGTGCAGTGATATAATTAAGGAGCAAAGAAAATGGAGGGCAAATGTTTGTCATATATAAGATCACCGTAGACCAACATTTGTGTCAGCTGGATGAGACATTAACTTTTATGAATCATGTCTTTGTCCTGATTTGGTAGTGTTCACTGGTGTCCAAAGAGATGAGGGTGGGAGCTATTGGAAAAAAAAAATAAGTCAAGTAAATTCTTTTTACATAGAGCCAAAACAAAACACAAGTTTTCTTATGACACTTACAAATAGTGCAGGTCTAGATCATATTTTTTAATTTACAGTGACGACAAAAACTCTACTGATAATAAAAACAGTGTCAAGCAGAACCACAGCAGGATGCCCAAACATAATCGATCAGAACCTGCAAGATGAGAAAGCACAAAGACTCTGGGGAAGACAGTAACATGCATCAATGAGTCATGAATGACTGAATGAAGCTCTGTCTTTAGAGAGCATACATGTGTGAGTATGGGATTGAGGGTAGATTGTGACAATCTCCAATTTGTTGCTGTCTTGATCATCATTCCTCTCTCTCTCCTCAGGACAGTCCATTGATCCTCCAGTCAGACAGAAATGTGACTGTCAATGCAAGGAATGATCAGGGACAACTGACCGGTCAGCTAACCGTGGGTAAGACACAAACACACACCATACACAGACATGTCCACATACCACATCGACCCTTTCTTTCCAGATCACTTCTCAAAGACAGTCCGTTATATTGTTTTGTTTGTGCTTGAATTCCTAAATTCATTTTACCTCCTTCTGTTTACCAAACAAATGTTATCTGTTTCCATTAGAGTATCTCACTGAGGCTGACAGCCATGCTGTCGTCTTGACTAAATTATTTTTCCAAGCTCATATTGGATTTGTGAGGGCCTAGTGATCAATGGAAGATGTCATTCAGAGGGCATATATTTTATGACATATTCTTATGGGACTCAATAACTTCATCCAGTCTAAAAGCATGGATAAAATGATTTTTAACAAATCCGATACTTGGAAATGTGCACGTGGAAATCCTCAGTGAGGATTAACTGAAGAGAACATATGTGTACTTTATTACTTTTTTTCTCTGTAATGTGTTTATCTTTTTCTGGTTGAGCAGTAGCGAGAGATCAGGGTCACTGTGATATATTAAAATCTTTTGGCTCTGCCTCTGATCATATCAGTAGTGTTCTTAACAAGTTGGGGAATGAGAAAATTACAATTAACAAAATTGGAGGGGAAAAAAAGTACGGTGCCAGAATGTAGTTAAGAAAGGAAGCAATATGAGACTGCAACAATATGAACAAGAATGTCAACTCTAGAGCTCTGATAAACCTACTAGCATCATAAGATTATAGGATAAGATGAGATGTACCTTTATTGAAGAGAAGAGGTAGCAGCGTAAAAGGCACTAAAGAATAAAATAAAATAGAATCAAAAATAAATAAGACAAAATAGAACGAAAATACTATCTACAGTTAGTGGACGAGAATGATCTGTTTGTATAAACATGTCAAATGTGCATATCACTTGTGCAATGTGCAAAGTCCTAAGATAAACAGTATAAACACACTCACTGTACAGACTGTTTGTATATACATAGGTGATGTGCATGTATTATTTGTGCATTGTACAGAGTTCTGAGATACACGAGCACCGACTCAATATGTACATTTATACATAGATATTGCCTGAAAGGTTTAGAATTTGGCTCCAAGAGCTGCAAATACATATAAGTAATCAGTTTCAACTCACACAAGCCTCTCTTTGTTCCGTCTTTTTACACGTGACTTTTGAGATCTGCGCATTTGGCAATTGTGGCAAATTGGCAAATGTGAGTGATCTGTTTACTATAGTGGCTATACGTCTAAGTACCTATAGTTGGCAGTATAGTACATGCTGGACAGGGCTGCTGTTTTTTCTGAATGAACGGTTTCTCAATCAATTTCAATAAATCATTTTTTTTCTCTCCTATTTAAGGGATTATAACCTAAGTGACAGTGTGTGACTGTGCCTTCTTCAGCTCATGCATCTATTTATTTCTTGTCTTCATTTACCCATTGTCTGATGACGGTTACAATACAACCATCTGACAGGACTCAGCATCCCTTCCCCAGCATCAGACCCCAACGTAACCCTAAACCCCTCCCCAGGCAGTCAGAGGGGGCAGCATCCAAGCAGATTTGGGATGATCCCAGCTTTAGTGTTGTCTGGTCTTACTCTGTTTCAACGATCACATACTCAATCATCAGCTTACCCTGCACTTTATATGTATAACATACTTGAAGAATTACGTTTAACAGTAATTCAGCAGCACTTTTAGACTCTCAGCTTTAGTAGCCGCTAAAGCAGACCATCTGTCATTTGGAATACATTTAGAAATCAGCTCACTGGGGAAAAAAGCCTTCTGTAATATACTTACTTAGTGCTCAGCTCTGATGGAAGAGGAAAAGACCAACAACAGCACCTTGAGCGGAGTCACCCTGGCATTCAGAGTAGTAGTTGTAGTAACATTAGAAAAAACCAGGGATAGGGGCTGTGGCTGTCGTTTCGTATTATTATAATCAGTTAAGCAAACAATTAAATGCATCATCCAGCCATCAGATAAGCTAACATTTAGAAGCTATGATCTGGAGACTAGTTATTGGAAAGTAATCTTGATTTGGATTCAAGGTGCATTAAACCTTATCTGTGTGTTTGTTATGAAGCCCAAGGTCTTTGGCGTATTTTTATAAATGTAGATATTTAAGTCTCCTCTGTGCTTTTAATGTCTCTCTCTGCTGTAGGGCCTGTTTGAGTGTCTGATGAGCTGCAGATGAACTTGGCTGATTGACTGTGGCTGTGTAGTTTGTTCCAAGAGCTGATTTGTTCCACCTTCCATGCTTTCCTCTTTTCAAAACCACGACGAGCCAGACTGCCAGTTTCCATATGAATTGTATTTTAAAGTAAATATTTAAATAGGTGGAAATTCTGTCACCACTGGTTATTGGGAGCTGGGATAAGGGAAGTCTAATTTATTTCATGATGTGCCAGGGTTTCCCAGAGGCCGGCTTGCATGGTAAGCATCACAATGGTTGTTTTTGGTTGTCTGATCGTCTGCCATTTGAGTTTCAGTCTTCGGCAACCATAGTGCGGATTTGTTGTAGTATGATCTTTTGTTTTTTTAGATCAACATTAACTCAGCTGAGCTGGAAATAATTTGAAATCCCTGGTAATACTGTCGGTACAAGTGAGAGGAGACATTTTGCTTAAAAGTTGGTCATTGAGAGTTGTGATAGTGGAGGCATTAAATTGTTGGCTGATGTAGTTGTTCTATTCAGTCCTGATTTCACTTTTAGCGGATAATTGAGTGGTTATGCAGAGATGCTGATACAACAAGAGCATTAAAATCCCCTACACTTACAGTATTGTATATTTGTGTCAACACTTCTGACATAAATTGAGCAAAAGAAAAGAAAAGTATCTGGCATAAAATAAATCATTGTGCTGTGAAAAAAAATCATATAATCACATAATTTTAATAAAACCAAACTTAAGAGGCTCTCAGAAAGCAGAAATGATTGACTTATAAAGGCTGAGTACAGATGGTATGTGTGTACTTAAGACTGGGCAATGTTGTTGGTGCCTCTCAGTGAGGTCACTCACAGGGAAAAAGGGTGAGTGAAAGCAGCACCAAGATTATGATGGTAATGATTGGAGTTCAGAGCAGGTTAACTATAAGAGGTAGCTGGAAAACTTTAGTTTCTGTCTTATTGGGATAAAAGTTTGGAAGCCAAAGGTCAGCCCTGAAAGTCCTCTGAATATTTCCTCATAGTTGGCACACAGAAAAACAATATTTTTTTTAATGTGGAAATTACAAATTTAATCTAATTTAAAAATGTATAAATTAAATATGGAAATTAAAGAGGAGATGCATGAAAATCATTGTCTGTGTTTCAGCTTTTTTACTATTTTCTATCTGAAAACATTCAAATTTGTAAATGTAAATGTTTCTGTTGCTAAACAGATCCATCGGCCTTTTAGAGTCATTTGTCTTACAAACTACCCTTAGATCATGTATGGAAAACATGCTTGATGGAAGGATATTTTAGCTTAGAAGGCTCCATTTAACTGTCCTGTTTGATGTTGATACAACTTATAGCTATTAGTCTCCTGTACTTTGGCCAGTAACCTATGTTTTATAAGCACATGAATTGTTTCCCTTACCGAAACCTATAGGGTTTGAAATCATTGACAGCTCACCTCCTGCTGTTAAAGCTCCCTAAAGCTGCACTCTCAACAAGAAAAGCACTTAAATGCTAATGTGTGTCTGAGTGAGTTTGTGCCTGTGTGCCGATCTTGCAGTCTGCAGAATCAGTCTGTATTAAAACTAGACAGCCAGATAGCCTACTGCAGCTGACTTAGAATGCTATACAGGATGGCATAATGGTGGTGTATGACCTAACTTGTGCAGTTGCTGAACTTACACTTGGACATACAGTACCGTTTGGACACAGTTTCCCATTCAAGTGGATGGGAAGGTATGTCCAAACTATTGACTGGGACTGTACATTCTGAATTATGTTTCTGATATCCTCTACATGTAACAATCATGCACACAGAACACACAAACTCTTAATTCTGTCTAACACACCCACACGGCAGACACAAATTTGGACTAAGATTCCCCAGACGGGGAAATCTGACAAGCAAGTATGAGTTCCACCAAAACCACATTGTGACATACAAACACAAACACACACACACACACACACACACACACACACACACACACACACACACACACACACACACAGGACTGCCAGCCTTCAGTCTGCCCTCATGTCAGGATTTGCCTCCGGCTGCCTCCCAGTCACCTCCTAAGCATCCTAGCCTACGGCCAACCTCTCCTCAGCTGGACGAGAATGAGCTGCTTTCCCTAAACCTGCTACAGTGAAAGAGGGTAGGGCAGCTAAAAATAGCAGATCCAACTTTACATGGTGACAGCATGCTGGAAAGGCACAGCTGGAGAGCAGGACATAAGGCTGTTTGACTAAAGGGGAGGATGCAGAGGAGCCTTCAGTGTTGGGCACACTGAAGAACAGAGATGCACCACTGATGATCCGGTTGTTTGTCTGCAGCTGACTGAATGGCAGGGGTGACTGTCTGTCATTGGAAAACTGAGAGGCCAATGTACTGGACAGATGAGAGACAGCAATGCTTGGTAACCTAGAAGAAGAGCTGCTGGGCAGCTGAGATAGTGGGTGGAACTTGTCCTTACCATATCATAGCTGCTGCAATGGAATGCTATGCTATTTCCAGAAATACCACCATCTCCTCCTGCCCCTGTCTCCTGTTGACTCTGTGCTGACTCTGCACACATTCAACAAAGAAACACAAAAGAAAACACACACTCACTGCCGTGCTCTCTTTCTTCAGTATCCTCATGGGGATGTTTAGAAATCCTGAGAACAAGATGGTTACCTTTCCTCTGCAGACACATGAGAAACAGGAAGGTTCCACCTCAGAAAACTCCTCATTAGTATTCCTCACTGAAACTCTAAAAGGAACCGCTCACTAGAGCTTGTACAAGAGGTACAGGATCCTTACAGTCAGTGGTATGGGAAGGAGAGACCTGTGTACTACTATGTTAACATAAACACAGTTGTATTGATATCTTAATACATACTGGGTGTTAAAAGGGGAACTGATTCGAGCTGCACAGAAAGTGAATGCAAGACACAGAGAAAGATCCGGTGCACTCACAGAATATCTAAGCCTAATGCCTTTTTCTGTTCACCATACATTTACAATCTGTTATTAAAATACATACAAGAACAGTCAGACCACCAATAAACTTGTTTCACAGTTTATTTGTTGTGAACTCCAGTGCAAAACTCATAATATGAAATGTCTTCAAATCCCAATAAAAACATGTATAGCAAAATATACATATAAAAATAGAGTGCCATCTTTTTTGGTTTTGGATCAGTCAATACTACAGTGGCGCACAAGGGCAAACGAGCTGCAACTTAAGAAACCACATGCAAATAGACAAAACACAAGAAAATTAAGAAGACATCAATTTGACAACACATGCACAGCATTTAGAAAATGTGCTGCAAAACCACAACACAACAGAAGTGTTTACAAAGGACACATAAAATGATGCATCCCTGGGTGCGCCTTTTCTAATACTGCATTTAAAGAATAGAACAGATTTAAAACAAAAACATTTCATTTGTTGTTTTCATCTGACACGTTACGCTTACCTTAACTTCTGGATCGTGCGGTCATGTGACTTAGAATAAAACCTTAATTGACATTGTGTGAATACAACAACACAGTACCTAAAGCTAAACAAGGTGTATTATACTTAAAAAACTCTTATTCACCATCACACATTTTGACTTCTAGTGTACTGTAAACTCTTTCAAGAACTGCAAGCAAGGTTGAATAACCATCACTCTGTTAACTGAAACACCTCACAGACAAAACAGTGTTGACCAAACAGGCCATCTAGGCCGGTAACAATAACTACTTTTGTTGGAAACTAAGTGAACAAGTACTTACAACAAGTCAACCACAGAGGGAAACTCCATTACCGGAGCAGCTTAATTTTCAGTGCTTGGACTTTTGGTGAAAGCTTGGTCGTGTCCAGTTCCATGAGGACTTTCTGAAACACTTCGTAAAGGCACTTCAGGTCCTTTGGATAGCTTAAGTTCAGCGCATAAATGAGTCCAAAGAGCATCACACATCCATGGGTGACACTCTGAATGTTCTGCAGAATTTCAATGCCTTCAAGCACAACACCTACATCTGCAGGTTTGTCTTCAGGACTAGCACCCTCCACCCGAATAACATGTATGCCCATCGTTGTCTCAGGAATCAGCGCCTCAGCCTCTCTGGGTTCACTGTCCTGGAGGACAAACAAAGAGAACAATGAGCTGCTGATCACATTGGGATATTCAGAATTTAAGGCACACTGTTTCACAAACTTACAAATATGTTGAACCATTCAAATGCAAAATAACGCCACGATTTCAAAACCACACAAAACAGTCAGGAAGACCCAATAACTGGCCTTTCATTTCTGTCAAACCAGTTTGCAATGACCTCAACTTACCATTGCTGCCTATAAAGTTTGCCACCAAGAGTACTTTAGTAAACCTGCAAGCCAACAAAAACTGCATACATTGTGATCCTTCAAAAAGTTAAATACTCCCCCACAGTCAGATGTTATTGTGTTTACTTTGGTAAACTAGGCCTACGCTGTTATCCAGACAGCAAGGGTATATCCCCAAAAGCCAATCCCCCTCCATTGTACAAGCAATTCCCCTGATTGAACTCCTAAAATTAAATGTGAAGTTATGTCTGAAAAACAGTGTTTTTCATTAAAAAAAGCTCCTCCTAGTGAGTAAAATATGAACTATTAGAGTAAAATTAAACATATACAAATAAATACAAGATAGACCTCCTCAAATTGATTCATATGCACCAAATTTGGACAAAATCAGAGGAACGGTTGAGAAATTAAGGCCCCTATATTTCTGAGATAAAACTCTCTCAAGTGTCAGAAACATGGAACCGACCTTTCCCTAAATCAACCCAGTTCTTCCTCGCACTAAGGTCTATGAGGGTATAAAATCTGAAAATGATACATGAAATAGTTTGAGTTGTCGTGTGATACAATATAATTATGAAAAAGGAAGCCTGTAATTTAATCCAAATCTCGAAGAGTATTATCTTGTATATATCAAATTTTACTCTAATAGTTCATATTTTACTCCTTACTCCCTATTATTACTCCAAAATGTACACTTTGTATTACCAATTGCTTCATATTTTCCAGAGTCATTTACATGTGAGAAGCTTCTCGTTTGGTTTATAAGATCAATAATGCTCCACACTGATAGCTGCATAGTTCAGTCTTTAGTACACACTTCATGCACATAGGCAAAGCTAGACTGGGGTGCCTTTGAGGAAAGTAACAAAACTATCAATGAAAATATATCCACAACACATATACAAAATTAAGACAGTAGGTTGCCAAACACTCACCACGTATTCCTTGACCAGTGTCTCCATGTCTTCATTAAGGTGGACACTTGAGCTCCTCAGGACACAGCCTCGTTTGGTGTGTAGGTCTTCATTCTGAAAAGAAAAAAATACATTAATCACAGCATTGAGCAGTTGTATCATATGTGCCTTAAAAGGGTTTTCCAACTTGAAAATGTACATGGACAATCTACATATATGCATGGATACCGGCTATTGCGGCCATAGAGGATATGCTTCAGCCTGAAATGTTTTAGCAGCTCATACCTGGAAGATACTGTGATGCCACACACTTGAGATGCCACTGCCATATTTACATATAGCATCTGTGAACAAAGGAAAAGAGGAATTTATCAGTTCTGGGGAAGCCATACGGATAGAAAAACAACACACAAGCAATCTCCTTTAAAAAAAAAAAAAGAAGCAAATATGATTTACAGCACACTACCTGCAAAAACATATCAAACCCTAGGTCAAACAATGCAAATAGGTTTTTAAGTATGCAGTAGACATGCTAATGTTGCTCATGTTAATGCTTGTACTGTTGATTCAAAATATGTTTCTTCCTTAGTCATCTGATGTATTTAACTTTCTATGTATTATCATGCTCAGTGCCTTTTTAGCCTACATACTTACAAAATCCAAGAGGTTCCCCCTGCATAGACGATGTCCAAAAACAGCGTCATGTTAGGCTTCAAAGAATTCTGAATCTGTAGAAAGACAAAAACAACATGCATTAAACACATTGTATTACCAAAATCACCCTCTACTCATTTTTAAAAACGTTTTCAATGTTGTAACCCATCAGATTCTGTTACCTGCCATGTTGGGAAGCAGTAGGCCTACCTGGATCCTAAGCTTAATGATCAATAGCACAATGAAAAAACACTTCAATACAATAAAAATTCAATTTTAATATGTACAATCCAGTTACTTAAAAGCTTATTTAACTAAACCAAGGCCTACTAAAGTGGAAGTATATTTATTTTATATTTCATAATTCTGCTCAAACAATTTGAAATGTAGGATTTTACTTGTAAAAACGTACAAATACATCGTGATTAATTACTTACTGTAGCTCTGATTCTGAACAACCTCTTGTAACACTGCAGGTCAGAGAATCCGAGTCCGCCAAAGGCAAATACGGTGGAACAACCCGCCATCCACGGTTCCTTCGACGTTACTTCAAAATGAACCGCGCAGTTGTTGTCGTCAATGGCTGAAGTCCGACGCGTTTTCAAAATACTGACTCGTTTTAATAGCGGGACGTAAAAACAAAGAGCGCTTAGCTGATATAAATAGCACCATGCGGGTTAAATTGAAGACTGGGTGAATCCGGACTAAATTTAACACTCTCTGGTCTTGATGCAGGCCAACAGATAAAGGTTCAAAATTGCTGAGTCAGTCAGACCTGTGACGTCATTTCCCCTGTAAAACGATCTAATTTCCTGAAAATTATATGCAAACCAATCTCATAAATTTTAACCAATTGAATCATGCTTGTTCTATAGCTAAACATATTTAAACCTTTTTCATATTTTCTAACTAATTAAATTGAATTGTTTTCACAATTAACAGATTTATGCTGATTCTATGTAATTTGAATGCATACATTTCCAAAATATGATTATTTACATAAAAGTAAATAGATATAATTACTTAATATTAAACTAGGCCATGGTTCATTTTTTTGAGTGGATATATCACTGAATCTGGGGACAAAATGAAGAAAAAACTGTAATGATGTTATCTTGCAGTAAATTTATTGATTAATATAAATGATTAGACACAGGTCATCAAAATATCACCCTGGATATAGTTTAATGGTCCTAATTGGTCTTTAAATAGAGTTTTTTATATCTTTCTTAATATTTCTTTTGCATATGAGTATCAACATGTAACTGATGAATGTTGATTATTATTTTGATGCAAAGAAAACCTTCAGGAAGATGTTGGTATTTCTTTTATGAGCATTTAAATTTTTCCAGCCTCATTGGGCATTGGAGAAAAATGCATAAAGATCCAAAGGAATAACAAATTAGGAAGAAAAGTGGACTTTAAAATCAACTGTGTTGATAAAAACGCTTGGTTATGCAGTGCTCACATCTTGCTATAAGATTGAATATCACATATCACACACATCTTTCGTGGTCTGGGTACATGTGTTGGCCTTGGGCTTCCCTTCTCAGTTTTATTGCTCTCTCTCTTTCATCCCCCCCCATCCTCCTCACCATCCTCCCCATTGCTGTCAGCTCGTTTCTGTGAGTGAGAACCTGACATCTTTGTCTTCTGAATAGTCGACCATAAAGATGATGAGTGAACTTAGAGTTCTGAATCTGTACCCTTTAACCCCCCCTTGGTGATGATGGCTCAGCATTAGAGGCAGTGACATTATGTTGAAATAGCATTGGCTGCAGGAAAACAGGAGCAGGATGTAGCAGGATTATCATCTTGAGAGGACAGATTTTTCTCAGTGGCTGAGCAAACATTAAAAAATGTCAAATACTAATTTTTTTAAAAAGTGTCTGGAGACCACAAACCTATACTAAGGTTGAGTGTTTCACGCAAAGGTTCCTACTTCTCCACGAGGTACATCCTGATGAAATGAAAACATACACCCAGGATCGGTCCATAACTTCAGCAGGTGAATGACGATGTCCTGTTTCACTGGGTGAATTCTTCCCAAAATGTAATCACCTGTTCCCATCCCTGATGCTTATTTCTGATTAAAATTTAATACACATCTGTCAAAAATTTCAGATATATACACTTTTTTCCAAATATGTAATACATAAATGCATATACAGCTAGAGAACAGACACAATATCTTGTTTTGTTGCGTGTGGACACCAGGAGGAATAGTTGCTACCTTGGTGGCAGCTGATGGGGATCCATATAAATAAATAAATAAATAGAGTGACCAGAAACCTGTCCTGAATCCTGTCTCGTTTGTCTTGAAAATTAGACTAAACCTGAGTGTGTAGTTATAACCTAATAAAGCATAAATCAGCTCATAGTTGTGAATCATTTGTATGTCGTTACCCACAGATGGGCAGTGTTATGTCCATAGCCTGCATGAATTCTGGCTGTTTTTTTAGGGTGGGGCTGAGAATTGATAAACTACACATATGATCTTGAATTAAAATATTTATAGAGGGAAATTTTGGCCCCCAGCCACTGTGTGCAGTGCCAGATTGATGAAATGAAAATCCAGTTGGACGCTACAAATTCACAGACATGGCACCAAGAAAAAGGAGACATAGAGAGGCGAAATGCCAGGTGAATTTTGCTTGTTCCACAACAAGTGAATCTGGGGTCGGCTTTTACTCCCTGGCGAACACTGAAGAAGATAATTTGGATGAAGATCGACACAGCAAACCCAAGTTCAGTGACAGCAGCAAGTAAACACTCTTAACACACGTTAACACTAATGTGGGGAATCATGCAGTAACCACAACTTACCATGAAGCATCCGTGGAGGATGGGAATGCCAGACATTTCTGTTCGCCTCCCAACAGGTGCAGTCTCATGCCATATTCAAGTCACATCAGAATTACTACTTATCGTTTATGAATATGATTCTCGTTAACATCCAAGCTACATCAAAAGTCATAAACATGGAAATCTTTCCCATTATAACCTTTCTTCCCAAATGATGTAAACGTAGCATCACCATAGTTACAAGATCTGTTGAGGTGCCCAAAAAAAGACAAGTGTTTGGACAGGGGCACTTCAGGGGCCAATCAGATGTGAGCTGAGGCCAGTGCCCTGCTGGATCCGCCCATAGAAGCCTCCAAAATCAAATGCATTATGGGAATGGGAAGGGCAAGTTTTTGTGGGTGTACCTGCATGTGCATGTGTGTTTACAATATTCCAAGAAAGAGTGTGTGTGTGTGTGTGTGTTAGTGTGTGTCTGAGACTGCTCTTAGGGCAGTGATAGGCTCATGCACTCACCTGCCATAAAAACAACCCTTCCAACTTTAAAAGTCACATTCAGAGTTAAACTTCTCCTTCTCTTATTTTTCATCCATCATTCTACACACTCACACTCTTCCCCATGTCTTGCCCTTTTCTTTCTCTTTGCTCTTTGCCCCTTTTCTCATCATAGCCTCCTCTATTCTGTTGTGTCAGTTTTACCTTTCACTCTCCCTTTTTTTTTTAATCATGCATGGACTTCATCTCTTATTAGACCTGTGAATTCCCCGCTGACTCCGTTACCTCCTCCTTAACTCGCCTTTTCATTTATCACTTCATTATCTTTACCCTCTTACACTAATTATGTTCCCTTTTATCTGTGTGTAATCACTCACTTCAATTCTCTGGCGTTCAGCTGATGTATCTCAAAAAGTGGATTATCAAAGCCGCAAAACTAAGGGACTGAAAGACCATCAAGAGTAATGATGGTTAATGATTTGTGGAAAATGTGGGGTGAATTTCACAAGAGAAAGTCAAAGACTCTCATGTGTTGTTGTTGTTGTGTGTCTAGATTTATGGATTAAAAACTGTAGAAATGTTAGAATATAAAGAATTGTATCATAGTTTCTTTTTTCCCAATCTCATAAACATGATGTTGCTCTGGCAGTTACACACTTGAATGTTAGTTAAAATTAGTTTCTGATTAGTGTGCAGAGTAAGCACTGCCAAAGCCTTGCATCAAATTCAATTGTTCCATTACACACAGTCTAATTGGGAATCTACATCTCTACAAATCCTCCCTCTGAGGAGCAAATGATATACATAACAATCATATTTCGCAGTGATCACATTTTCAGCTAGAGTGCGATCTTTCTGGCTTGATTTGACTGGCTGAGAAACACAGAGATGCTAAGTAGTCTAATTTTACTCTCTCTCTCTTATCCAATCAGTGAGGTTCAAACAGCACATCTTCCTCATTTTATACTGCCTCTCTCTGATCAAATCAATGGTTCTAATGAGACAATTAAAAATATATAGAGCTGAGCATTAACAAACTTGAATACACTTAAGGGGCCATCAAGGACTCAATAAAGGCATGGATTTATTGACATTGTTCTCATTTATCCTTATGATTGCTCTTTAATTACACAAAGGCTAATTGCCTGCATACTGTTTTGGCTGCAATATGGAAAATAATGTTTTCATCACTTGTTCATATGTGTGGGTATGTTTGCCAAAAGGAATGGACTTAATGGACCGTATGAAATCATCCTTCTGCACCAGTGAACTTTATACTGTTTACTGGTGGCTGGACACAATAATAAATTGACATATTTCAAGCATGAGATCACTCTCTGTGCCTCTGGTACTGAAGCAATATACAGTAGAGATGTTTGTAATAAGTTCTTTTATTTTATTATACTGAGGTTAAGACCATTTCCCCTTTTTGCAGCTTAGTAATCAAACCACTTTCTGCTGTGTCCACCATAGAAGTGCCCTATGATATCTCACATGTGCTAATGAATATAGTAAACGTGTACTATTTGTTTTTTCTTTTTTGCAATTTATTGCATTATATTGTAATGTATATTTTTCATTTTGTCCCACGATGACAGCTACATTATATTATGGGCAGGGATGTTCTCTATGTTGTAAAAGCTACAAGATTATTTTCCTCTTTATGGATTTGAGGGAGTTACACAACTGTGAACAACAGCCATCTGTTCTTTAACTGTGTTTTATCAAAGAACATTAAAACATAAAAATGCTGCTGTAAGATGTAAGTCAACTGAGAACACCATCACCTTCAGGCAATAAAGACGATTTTATGTAAGCATGGAATTCTTATTGCAAGGATAGCAGAAAATTGTTTGCCGTAAAGCAACAATGGACTATGCCATCCAAATCACCTTGTAAAGAACTGAAAAGTTATTTTATAATGCCATCACAGTCCATTCAATTCTTAAATTTGAAACCATCCAACCAAAAGAATGCTTACTTCAACCTTCCCCAGAGGCAAATTGAAAATGATTCTGGTTCCTCCAATGTAATAACTTGTTAAAGTCATGCTTGATAACCAAACAGAAGTTTACAGAAGTTTAGAACTAACAACCAGCCAAGCCAGCAAAAGCATTCTTAGGGACCCTGATTATGTCTGACAGAATTTTCTCTCTCTACATTGTCTGTGTTAAAAAAAAAAAAAACATGAATAATGCAGAATGCATCATAAAAATCTGCCACAAAGTCAAAGCAATGACTCAGTATTCCTTAAGGTAGGCTATATTTGAAATGCAAACATTTCTAAATATGTCCAAATCAAATAAAATGAGATAATGCCCATGCTCCCCTCTATACTTGCATTCAATTTTGAACACTACCTTTAGGCCTTGTTGCCATATGATCTTACATGGCACATTGTAGGCACTAAAGGAGGACATTCAATAACTGCAAATAGTAGAAAATGTTAAGTAAAGTTCAAGTGCAAGGAAGATATGTGCAGGATGTTAAGTCAGATGTCATGTATGCTCTCGAAAAATCATTTAATGTGAGCACCAAGCTGCATAAAAACAGGTACTGTGAGTTTGTACTAGGCTTTTATTGCAAATATAAAAGGTCATTCAATAAAATGTCTCTGTTAAGACTCACCAACTCAGATTTAATGCGATGCACGATTGTTATCTTTTTGCATCTTGCATTTGTCATGACTTCAGGATATGAATGTAATTATGTTCACAGAGGCATGTAAGTCACTAGAAAGCCATAAAGATCAGATAAACCCATGGCCACTCCAGTTGGTCTTCTGTGCATGTGAATCAGGAACTTTAGTCTTTTTTTTTCCTGATGTTATTTAATATAGAATGAGATTATTAAGTCTTGGACTGGGGCTTGCCTAGGAGTTTTAAAGACAGGAAGACTAACAGGGAAAGTTAGCGAAGAACATTCTATCCTGCACCAAGTTTTCTGCCTGATCCCATGGGGAGTTATGCTGCCACATGAGTGACATGTCATGATGTATACTGTACCACTTAGCTACCTGTAACCTGTGAAAGCAGCCTTGTCTCACCGTATAAATTAACATGCCGATGTCTCAAGTAATTTTGCATGTTATCACGAAGCATTACTTGCTTTTCGCATGCTATTTATCATTGTCTGCATTAAGCTTTTCCCATGTCATTTTCAGTATGAATGCCAAAGAGAATGAAATGCCAGGTGACTCAGTATAAAGAGCAAGAAAGTCAGGATATGGAGGAGTGTGGGGTTGTGGATGAGTCAACCCAAACCATGGCTTTGGTATGGGCTTCACTCTCTAAGCCTATCGCTAGCAGGCTTATCCCTTGGATAAGAGGTATATATACCTCCTGTGAGGGCCCACACACTGTTTCACCTTCAGTATGAATTGCATGGAAACTGTACAACTGGCTCCCATTTATTTGCAAATTGTATGTACTATTAATTAAAATAACAAAGAGCATCCCTATCACTAAGTTGGAGGGCTTCACCAAACATGAGTTCCCACCTGCTCCCCTTACGGCCTTTTTTGGCATCGAGGCAGGCTTACACAGTGGCTGGACAACATCCCGCCTCATCCGTGGCAAAGGACCAGCTCAATGATCATCTGAACAGGCTGAACAGGCTCACCAGTGTGTCCTCCAATTGTCAGTAACGGCTAACAATTTTTCCCTGTTGGCTTTTTCCCTGACCAAAATAGCCACCCAGTCGAATACAATGTCTCCGGAGGAGGCATTGGAGATTAGCAAGGCTGCCAGGATTTCTTCTCGGTAGACACATGTCTGGCTGCAACAATCCTCTGTTCATTAAAAGTCAGGGACAGATTTCAATAAGATTCCCATCAGTCTGGATGGGCTGTTTGGGCCACATTTTCATGGTGGATGCCATGAAAGCGACATCAGATGTCATGTTGGATAGGCTCAACCTGCTGCTTGGCATTTCTCGGGTCAATGGCGGGGCTGTCATTACTGGTGAAATCATTGACGGGGCAGAGATGCTCCACGGTGGACACAGGGGCCATGTCTCACCCTTCTGCTGCTTCATCCCCAGCCACTTCTCCCTTCTGTGCAGCCAGTGCCTTGAACAGGCTCCCAAGTCCGTTCACGTGGCCTGCTCCTGGTTCAACCCTCCATATGCGCAGCCGTGACAGCAGAGAAAGAAAAAATTAGTTTAGTAAAATGTGAAATGAGAACGCTCTGATTATGTCCAACTGTTGTGTAATAAAACACAAACACGATTCATGTATGAGCATGCTTCCCACACAAATACAGTCTCCCCTCTGAATCACCTGAGCCGCACCTGTTACACACATACAGTACTTCCCACTCATAAGCAAGTAGCCTCTAACCTCTTGGTTAGCAGGCAGCACAGATCACTTCATCAAAGCAGCACAGCTCCTCTGTCACACACTCAGAGTTCCACCCATACATGACTTTTCTCAAAAAAGATAAATGTGTGGTAACAAACCCACTTGTCCCATCATTAAACCTCACCACAATACATCCATCAATACAACCACTTATCATTTGGTTAGTCACCAGCTCCACACATTTTCCAGATGTGTGGAGAAGGTTTGGAGCTGTTACACAACATAGGAATGAGCGTGACTTTATTTCGGCGACCCGCCTTTGCTGGCTCGCTCCGGGGAGGGAGCTGTGAATCACACAATGAAACTGATGTCACATCCCTCAAGCCTGGCTTCACAAAAAACTGGCAAAAGACCTTTCCTCTACCCTCTGAGATACTTGTTTATCTCGGAGTTAATCTCGACCAGCATGAGGGGACGACTCTCGCGGCAGAAAGTGGAGGAGCTGACAGCTCTTTTACGCCGTGTCACTTCTCATAATGTTGTGACAGCTCACTCTGTCTTGGAGCTGCTCACATGGTGATTCTTCCTCCACATGAGACGACTGAAAAGATGGTTGATTTGCCCGCATGTCGACCGTGTGCGTCAGCAGAACAAGCATGATTTCCATCCCTCCGTCGATAGTCCTTCATCTCCTGTCATCGGGAGGGCAGAAAGTCGATCTGGTGGATGGAAATCTGACTTGCAGAAGTAGCAAGTTGTATCACGTTGTATCTTATGACTGCACCAGGACAAGGCAAGTTCTCCCAGAAACTTTGATGAAGATGTTGTAAAAACTGAGGTAAAAGCAAGCCATTGTAAGAAAGCAGATCAGAGAGGAGAATTGCAAGCTTTTGTTTGTTCCAACATTACTTCTTAAGTACTTGAGTATATGATTCATGGACACAATTTCAAGATAAGCACTGCACACACCTGAGTTGTATGCAACAGTGGAGTTCAACCATATGGAAATCATCTCAACCTATAGAAACGTACCTTACCTGTGCAAACACATATAAAAAAAGACTTCAACCTGACTGTAACCATATCATTAGTGTGCAAGCAGACATATTCACTTTAATGCCTTGGTTCTATGTTACTCCTGTCTGGACAAAAGAACAATGCCGAGGCAAGGAGGAGAAAACAGTATGATGACAGATTGTTTGGAAAAAAATCTGCTTTGGATGCAAAAAAGCAGGACTGATTGGAACCACACCAACTATTTTAAGATTCCTTTTAAAGGAAAACCCACAGCTCATTATAAAGAGGAGGGAATGTGGGTAATAAAATGACATTTAATTTACTGAGCAAGATTCGTTTGGCTTCATTTAAAGCAGACCAACACCACCTACATCACTGATTTTGTTAATGCTAACAGCAGTTGTTTAGTCATGTTTGCAGCTTTAAATTCCATAAAAATATGTAGAACTGTGTGGCACAACCTTTCCCGGTCTTTTCATCTGCAGATCATTTCATCTTACCTCCATCCCGCAGCCTTGACTCCAGAGATCAGTTTGATTAATGCAGATGACAAACAGGAGTCATTTATCTCTCCCTCTGTCTCTTTCTCTCCTTCCTTACTATATTAATGACTGTAATCAACTCTAAATAAATAATTTGTGTCCCCCAGTGCATGAATCTCTCCCTCCCACCTGTGGCAGTTTCAAAGTTGGAAATATGCTTAGTGATGCAGTTTCTTCCCTTCAGCCCTGTATCTCCCTCTACTCCCTTTCACATCTTTTCCCTCATTGATCTTTGTTGGTTTCTTTTGAGAGACATCTTGAAGACATTAAAGGTGTGCTGGGGTCCAGCAGAGGGACTGTCTCTCTTTTAACCAGTTTGTGTCATGCAGTTACATCATGGCTGTGTTGCATGAAGAACAATCCACCAAAAATAAAAATTCTGTCAATATCTACTCACCCCGATGCCGATGAAATGTTGTTTGGAGTTTATTAGTCCAGCAAAACAGCATTGCAACATTCTCCAAAGCAACTGAGCCCAAAATGATTTCATAGACGTTATTTACACCCCTTTTTTTAAAGTCAATATGGTAACTGTAGCCTCTAAGCTAAAAGCATTACCCTGTTTGAGGAGGTTGCAAAACCTCAAACATGGATACATATGTCACTGGATGAGATCAACAAGAACTCTTGATCTTTGCATACTTCTGTATTGATCTGGCACCTGGAAGTTGTGTCACACACAACAGAGAAAGGTCTGCTGAAGTTGCTGCAGCAAGAGCTGTCTAGCATTACATGACATTTTGGGGGTTTTTTGTGCAAGTTATGAGGTATGCAGAGATCACTGATCTCGTCTAGTAGCACATAAGTGCAAACGTTTGAAATCTCCTGAAATAAGTAGTCAAGCATGTATTAATTGAATTGAATAAAGTGTTATTATTTCCAAATAGAAGGCAGAGAAACATTTTGCTCGAAATTTAATTACATTTTATTACATATGTCCTGTGCATTGGGTGATATGGTTTACACAAATCCTCCCTCAGGAACATTTCCCCTTGCAGAACACACAAAACAGCCCACCAGGCCTTTTGGATATTCATTGAATTTGACATTCTAGACATGAGGAGAACTGACAAGCATATCAGCCTGACTCACTCAACGGAATGCTCATCTTAATCCACTGATAAGCTTCGCCATGTCTGAATTACTAATCAGGAAGTTTAGTGAGAGAAATCCAGTCAAAGCCAGAATTTTTCACCTGACAAAGAAAATTATTTTGCATTTTTTAGTTTTTGTATTATGATATGGAACAAAAGGGCAAAATTGTCTGTGTTGTTGTATTTTGCAAGAAGGTCCAAGGATGGTCTTTTTTTTTTCTCTATGTCTCTGAAATGTTGCATAACACACTGTTGTGCTTGCTTTGCTTCATTGCTCTTTGTTTTAATGAATATTGGTTAAACACACACACACATACACTACCAGTCAAAAATTTGGACACAGTTTCCCATTCAAGTGGACGGGAAACTGTGTCCAAACTATTGACTGGTACTGTATATACAGTATATATACACACATACATATTCAATAGTTTGCATGCATGAATAAGAAACATTCCTTCACATCACTAAGAAGGAGATTTACTTACCTCCACCAGGGAGGTTATTTGTTCACCTGTTGAATTTAGTCGTTGATGTGGACAAAGGGGTGGGGCATTTAAGGGTTTTTTAAAATCTTTTTCCCTAATTAAGCAAAGATTAATGGAGCAATTTCCACAAAACACTGTGGAGGGGTGGGGCATGGATCAGGAAAAAACCCATTAAGTTTTGGTGCAGGTCTGAATTGAAGGGTGGATCCAGGATAACTGTATGTATAACTTATATTATTTATAATATTGCAACATTTGCAAACTTAGTGGAGGTGTGGGGCATGGGTCATGCAAGCTAAAGAGATATGAGTCAGATTGTTCTGCCTTGGCGGAGGTGCATTATGTGCTCTACATAGTGCCATTCTTGTCTGGCAAGTGTTTGTTTGCAGGTGGATGATCTTTGGAGCATAGCCAATCAGAGGCTTCATGCTAGGATAACTTGAGGGAGACTTAGAAATGTCAAAAACACTGTTAGCAAAGTTTATTTTCTAATAAACAAACAGAGCTTTTCTTGCCTGAAGTCTCAGTGTCTCACCTGGTGAATTTTTGGTTTCTGGTTTGTGTGTGCAATTTCTGAGAGCTAACATATCTCCAGCTATAACTGTGCATCTCCGTGTGGTAGTGTGAACATATGGGTACTTGCACCCATGGTTGCATTTCCGCATCTGTTAATCTGACTGATGATTAACTCGCGCTTATAGCACTGAATAAATCTTGCCATCAATCTCTCAAAAGAACATACACACATCTGCATGTACACAGAATGTAAAAATGTAAATGTAATGTAATTGCCTATCTACTTTTCATTGGACAAACAAAACAACAGAGAGTCCTCATTCCTTAACATCGACACCAGTGGTTCAAAAGTTGCATAAATAGAAATGTTTGGTCTAAATTGGTCAGTGTGCTTGATGCGCAACATGCAAAGAATACACAAAAACTAAGCTGCACACACCCTGTAGTTATCCAAGCTTTGTGATTTTTGGTTCATCTGAAATGGAAAACATTGTTATTATTACAAAATATTGTAATAATAAGGGTACTGTATGTGAAAATCCTGCCTCTGAATACCCCACAATGTAAAGCAGAGCCCAATTTAGCCCCTACAATGTAGTATCTGTTTTATAGGCGGGCAGTCTTATGTGTCACAGATATAAATTATTTTGAAGAGGTAAGGGTCAAGTTATTTAAGGTTAGTTGGGTCAGTTAAAATTAACTAAGCAAGATGTCCTTGTGTGTTCTACTATTAGTAAGAGCCCTTTAGGCCTGCTATGGCTCCAGAAAGTTTACTGATGCTCCTGCTGAAGAGGCTTGAAGTCCCTCAAACCTATATCTATAAAATAAATAATTTGTTTTTCATTATAAATAATTTTTTAATAATAAAATTGAATCTATAATAATTTATAGCTGCTGAATGAGCCCTTCCTTAAAAAAAAACAGAGGTATACTTAAAATCATAAAGAGTGAAAAATGTCACTAATGGCCAGACCTAAGCATGCGTTCAAAGCAGCCAGAGAAATCTTAACAGTTTTAAAAATCCATATTTGACTACTGTAGTGCAAGGACACTAAGGTTTTAGTTATATGACCTCATCTTTTTACTGAAAAGCCTTAATGCTGTATTTAGCATTTTGCCTGAAATTTAATCACAGGAAAACTATAAAGACATTTTGCGACAAAATATGATGGACTCTGCATAGCGAAAGGACAAAAACTGTGTTTCTTGGCTGGAGAGCATATTATCATTTGCATATGTAAATATGCATGGACAGGGACATATGCAAAAACGAATCACACCACACACACACAAAGAACAAATAAATACATGAATGTCATATACTGTTTCATGCACTTATCTCCCGGAGTGCTAGAGCAGGATTCAAAGGGAAAGAAAGATGAGGGTGGTTGGAATCACAAAGCGTGTTGGAGCTGACTTTAATTAAAAAATCATCTTCACCTATTTGGGAAAATCAAGCATTCATGCCATGTTTACTTTGCTTAGCCACACACTTTTTATGCACCTATGCCCAAATCCCTTTGCAGTCTCATCTTGTGTCACATCTCATCATTGCTAGAAGCCTTAATTTAAAACTCTTAATTAAAAATCTAAGGATAGCAAACCCTTATAAATTTGTTACGTCCTCTCTGCTTTAATGTGCCGTAGTAAAGAAGTTACACAGGGACCAATTTAACGTCTTGTCGTGAACTACAGAATACAAATTCTAGAACTCAGAATTCCATTGAACTATGTGTAAAGTTATATAAATTATTTCCTTTGTTTTAGCCTGTTTAGAGCTTTAGTGGCGAAAAGAGAGTTGGACCTCGTTAACAGAGCCAATTTTAATTGAAAGCAGCAATGAGAGAAATATCTGTCATGATTTGGGGTTCAGATTTAGTTAGTTCCTGTTTTATCTTGTAAGTTCTCTCCTCATATGAGAAGTTTTTCCTTACACTTCCTGTCTTTGTCTCTGTTTATTATATTACATTATTATGTAATATAATACATAAATGATGAATGGGTGGAACAGAAAGTTGGATAATTGATATATTTTGTTGGATGCTTTGGGCTCCTTTGGTGCCCTTCAGTTATTTATGAATATGAGGTAAGGATGGGGACTTAAAGATTTAAATCATCACATGAAAAAGGAGGCAAAATAAATGAAGAATCAAAGAAGAATCAAAGCTTGGCGGCAAAAGTTTTCATACTGTGAATAAAGTATTCAGATCTAAGCAAATTATAGAATATAACATCTAATAACATAATTCATAATTCCATATCAGTTTGTTTTTTTTAGTTTTTTTTTACAGAAACTATTAATGACCTCACCATCAACAAATGTGTTTAGCAGGGATGTGTGGAATTATATTTGGCAACAGGGTTTTTATGTAAAACATGACAACCAAAAATGAACATGTGACAGCAGGTTGGTATGAATAAGCAAGACATTGAGCATGCATTCATTATCCCAAATGAAATGCAGCGTTTGTGTTGCAGAGCGATAATAAACCAAAAACAGTGCTTTAGCCATGAAAATAAATGAATAAATAAAATGCCTGTGATGTCTGCAGGGCATCCTCGGAGCTCGGCAGACTAAAGTCACATGCTTGAGATGTTAAAGCATCCAGACGTGACCTCGCTCACATGCGGTGTACTGTAATGCTTCTTATTTCTCTCTGTGGCATCCCACTTCATCAGCCAGATTGTCTGAAAGTCTCATTATTACCGAAGGTTCCTGCTGAGGGAGGCACTCGTGACAACAGAAGGATCCTGTCAGGAAATGATTATTTAAGTCGGTGCATGAATTAGCTTGTCTACCTAACAAGGAGTCATGTTGTTATTGGTGACAGCAGAATTACTTTGGTGTGATTAGTGGGAGACGCATTTGCAGGAGCAAATTAATTGACCAAAAGGACTTCATTTAAAATGGGTTACCCTGCAGATCGCTAACAAGATGAACAACAACAAAAAAAACACGCTAGCTATAATTAGACAAACTACCCCTCATGAATTCGAAAGCTAAAATGTATAAACTGAGTACCATGAGACATTTAAGACAAAGAAAAAAAATGTAATTTCAAAACATCTACATTTTATTTAGTTTAATGCAAAGAGTCATGCCTTTTATTCTATACACTATTACTCTTTATTTTATATGTGCAGGTGGTGAAGATGACAGGTGATGCCAGGTGAGGTGAGAGGGCAAAGTGTGTGTGTGCAGCCACCTCTCTAGCTTCAGTGCCCTCTGTGTACCTGAACTCTCCAAGCACGGAAATCACAATTGGAGCTATAGGCTCAACATTAGCCCCGTTTTGCATTGATTTAATGCTATTTGATATTATAATCTGGTCAGTATAGCTCACCATACAAATAGCTCTTTCCTCTGTGCTCCGGTGGTGCAGAATGTGATGGTAAGACAGTGCTGATGAATTAAGCAGAGTTTGATTCAAGATTTAAGTTTGATTATCTGCGTTGCAATAACGTGGATCTCTAAGTGATGTTTGATTTTGAATTTATGAGAGGTGTTATTATATAATTTGGCTTCAATTCAAAACCTCAAAATCTGCCTAGCCAATTGTCCCCCTGTCTCCAAGATGTCCGTGTGCATGGGTCAGAGTTAACATACAGGTGTACGTTAGAGATAAAATGGTTATAAATGAGACGCCAGATCTTTTTGAGATGATCTTTTATACCTTTGTCTTCCTCTGAGGAAGACAAAGGTCTGTCTCCTGTAATAGGCATTGAAAACAGGTACATGTTTCATGGTGTAATCTCTTTGTTTTATGCTGCTGGTCTTCTGCAACTTTTCTTAAGTTTGTCTTAGATCTCATCATCAGTGGTGCTGCCTGCTGTTTCAGAGCCTTTTATACACCCCAATAGATGAGACAAGGAGACCTCTTTATTGAAATTCTAACCTTTGGAAATATGCTGATCTGCACCCATGTTGAAAATATGCATAATGAGCTGTATTAGCACAAGCGCTAACCAGCCAAATAAGGGTATTCCGATGTCAGGGACACCAACTTGCACAGCAATCTCAATTTTTAACCTGCTTGCTTTCTCTTTGTCATTCCTTCTCAAATGTCAACCCACTTTTTCCTTTCTTTTCATTCCTCTTTCACCATGCTTCTCGCATCTCTATCAACCCCACCATCCCTGCATCCATTTGTAACACAGACACATCTTGCTTTAGAGTGAACCTTTTACAACACAAATCTGGATTGCTTTTTGTTCCACACAGTGGATGGAGGAGGGAGAGGCTTCAAGTGGGAGAGATGGGCAGGGTAAAGACACCGAGAGACAGATGAGAACAAGAACTTAATCCCAGATTGATGGCTGCTAATAAAGTTTGATTATTACTGACAAGGCACTTTGGTTTTCTAATTGACACTTGTAATAGCCAGGGAGCACAAGACAGCGAAGGAAGAGGAGGACAGGGAGGCTTTTCTCTAGGCTCAGCAGCGTTGAAACAGCAGCACGTCACATTCCAATTCACAAAATGAATGGAAAGTTGGAAGTTCTAAAAAGTATTTAACCATCCAGTATTAACCATCAAGATCACTGTTTTGCATGCTTATGCTTATGTTTATGCAAAGGTTTGTTTGTTTTCATTTTTCCACAGACAAAAATGTTTCTTATTTCCTTGTACCGATCCGGATCACCTTATTCGTCCTGATATCTGTACTGATATTGTACAAGGGCTGCAGACAGACAAAATGTAGAGATGCTGGAGCTGAGAATTCAATTCTGTGTCTGGTTTGGATAAAAAAAATATCTACCAGATGGAACCTTTTATGTACTGTGAAGGTTCTGCTTTAATTTGTAACCCAGTCCCCCCCAATCTCTCTCTCTCTCTCTCTCTCTCTCTCTCTCTTAGGTTCAGAAATGGTAGAGGCTCAGTGTCAGAGATTTGAGGTGAAAAGTACAGATGGTGAGAGAGTTCTATTCTCAACAGATGAAGAGGAGACCAGCATCGGCACAGAGAAACTTAGAGTCACAGGTAGGAGTGCAAAACATAATAAAACACATACTGTACTATATTAATCAATACACAAATCACCAGCATGGCTGTTTTATATAACTATAGTCATATCTACTTGTGCTCAAATGATGATATAGTGATATAATGAGTCTATTAATTTAAGCATTCACACTGTCCGTCTTGAATTTGCCTGGATTATGATAGGTTCAAACCTGATACATGTTTTACCTCCTTGTCTCATATTATAGTTTGCTCTTGCTTATAAAATGTGCCCCTCGGCTATTCTTATAAAAATTGTTCCTAAAAGGGCAGTATCACAGGAAGGTTGAAAAGAGGTGGATCAATGAGAAGTCCGAGCGAAGCCAAGTTAGAATAACTGAAAATGGGAAAAAGTCAAAGCAATTTACTGTAAGTGAAAGGAGCAGAAAAACTAAGAAATTAGATGGGAAATTGCCATTTGGTGGGCTACAACTCACGCCTTTCTCTTTTTCATTAATCTCATTTTCTCTTATGAAATTAAAGTGATAAAATCAAGTAGAGAGAGAGAGAGAGAGAGAGTTACTGTATGTGTGTGTATGGAGGTCAGAAAAGAGAGACTTAGCAGTGTAAACTATGCACATGTGAACACAACCTTTCACCTTATGCAAAGTGCTTTTAGATTTCTTTTTATTTAAGATGAACTCCACACATTGCTGCCCTCTGCAGCAGTGAGATGTGTACAGCAAAGACTGCATACCTAATGTGGGGAGGTTTGCATGTGAGCCTGCTGCTCTTGAGGATCAGCCAATGCAAGTCAGTACCATGGCAGCTTGGAGAGAATCAGAAGTGAAACCAATAGGGACACAGTTAGAAGCTGAGGCAGACGTGACTTATGGCTGACAGAGTTAGAGAAGTAATCAAAATTAGCAAAACACACTTCCACACACAAAAAAGTAAAGTAAGTAAAGGTATTTAGTTATCTATAAAATTTCCTATTGATGTTATTACATAAGTTCAATGTAAAGGGTCACAAGCAATGTTTAGTTGGTTAATATAAATTAAATAACTCCAGTGTGATTTATTACAGGGGTCAGAATAACTAATATGAAATACACTTATGTAAAATAGTTGAAAATAAGGCATTATTATATTTATGCAGAATTTTCCCTTAATTCTATCTGTAATATTTCAATAGACACAAAAGGTTCATGTGTGAAATTGTATTTATTATATTAATCACTCTACATTATTGAATTTATTCATGTTAACTCAACATAATAGAAAAACGTTGAATTAATCTGACAATTTACAATGAATATAATAAGCATGTCACAAAGTTAGATGGAAATTTTGCATGTAGATAAACAATTGAAGTCGACATTTTGGGTATTTCTTCTGGCAGCATTTCACTTATTTTCTTTTTGTGGGTAGTTGCACAGACATAGACATTTGTACAGTGATTAGTGGGCCTTGGAATGAACCAGGGTTTCAAAATGGCAATTGGCAGTACATCCAAGTTTATGTTTGGTCCTTTGAAAGTAGCCTACAACTCCTAAAAAACCACTACGCTCTCAATCCTCCCTGTTTTACTCCCAGCACTGGTAAATGTTACCAGTGAATGTCTGAAAATATTGTCATATTTGAACATAATTTGCCTGACAAATGTAATATGAGCTCTGTGTCATGCATTTTAAGTGCCTGCCTCAGTGCCAAGAACAGATACATGATGCAACGCTGTGAAGGCGTTCACACAAAAGATGTGTGTCTTTTCTTTTCCTTCCTTTAATCCACTCCTATCATCTCCACAGGGAACGAAGGCGTGGTGTTCAGCCATTCTGTAGAGACATCACATGTGAGGGCAGAACCCTTCCAGGACCTTAAGTACGTACTCTGAATAGTTTTGTGAGTATAAATGGTTGTGTACATGTGTGTCAGACAAGCAGTCTGGCACATTGTTTCATTTTACCCGTTCCTCTTGTAGTTAACAATTTAGTTTGTAAAATATTTATGAAGTGTGTGATCTTGTAAATAATTACTAAGATAGTAAAACCACAAATAACTATTGTGAAAAATGTGTTATGTAAAATTTTAAGCTGCTGACTTAGCTAACTACCCAGTCCTGTGGTGCAGTGGCTCCTCACATATAATCAGCTCACTCCAGTAAGAGGTGCTCTGTTGATTGGCAGCCTGACAGGTCTGACAGATGGGGGAAAAAAGCCCTCCGGGCTACAGTGCACAAGGGTCATGCTTTTACCAAGTGGTTCCTTCCACTGTGACATGTTGAACAAACATAGTGCAGGGTGTACACCGTTTCTCCTATTCAAATGTGGAATAGAGTTTATTAGCTTTTTAGCCGTTTCTTGACTTCTATTAAAAGAGATAGCGTAAGAGGAATGTCTTGACACTGATGGGATCTAATGAGGAAAGAGTCTTTTCAAAATGTTAACTAATGGAAGGCTCTGATTCAGCTTTAATTTTTTTAACACATTTTCAGACTGATATACTAATGTTTCAGCCTCATTCAGGCATTATCAGGCAGCCTTTTGCTGAAGTGAAAACACAAAGAGGAATAAAGGGAAAGCAGTGGAGGTGGAGAGCAAAACAGGGTGGAAATTGAGGATACCATAAGGTTAAGATGTGTGGAATGCTCTGTACTAGAAAAATAGTGAAGGAAAGAAGAGTTATAATTTAACGGATACGAGTAGAACACACAGGGCTAGGCTATGGGATGATGAAGGAAAAACAAGAGATAGAGAAGAAAATAACAGAGGCAAGAGGAAAGTGACAGAGGGAAACAGTTAAGGAGAAGGAGGTAAATGTTTGTGTATTGAAGAACAGATTAAATCAAACTCTCCTGCAGGGAGACGGAGTTGTAGCAGAATACGAATGCATTCAGGGTGTGCAAAAGAGCCACAGAAAATCTGAATTTTAAAATATGGAAGCAAACAGTGGGGGTCAGTTTTTAACTAAAAGAGCTGAACGATTTTTAAAATAAACCAAAGAACGTGCTCAGACAATGTTTAGATGTTGGTTGATGACACCAAATGATGATGATGATCAAATTCTCATTCGAGCTTGTGCGCCCTGCACTGTGCACGCTAACACATTTAGCATAGAGGCTACAGTGAAAACCAGAGCTTACAAAATTATGTATTTTATTGTATTGTATACGTTATATTGAGTTATTTTATTTATTTACGTATTTATTTTTACAGTTTAAAAGAAGTTGGGTCTTCAGTTGTTTAGGAAAATAAAGATTAATGAAACTTAACCATGCAGATTTCCCGTTTTACGCACAACTCACACATTAAAGTGCACAACATGCAGAGAGAGAGAGACACAAAGAATTTATGGATTAAAATACAGATTAATGGCATGCATGAAGTGGTGCCACATATCATCCCACATATCCATTATTATTAGTGCAATCACATGAGCACATCACAATGATGCAGAAAGTGAAACCTTCAGAAACACTTGTGCTCTACAAAGCCAAAGTGCCCTATCCACAAATATGCCAAACTGAGAAAAACATCTTTTTTAGTTCTTCTTTCATCCTGTGCAAGCATCAAAAATAAATAAAAACCTCAATATCTCTGGAAAATGCTGCAGTAGCACAATAACGAAATTGAAAAGAATATACAGCACTTTCCAATGGGCCAAAAAAAGTGAATATGGCAAAAAATAGCAGATACTGCACTTTGCCCTTGTACGGCTGACTTGCATGCATTGCTCTGGCATCTCCACTGCATCACCTACTGCAGAGTTAATGAAAACCATAGAAAAATAACACTGATAGAAAAAAAAAAGATGATTACATCCTGGAAATGCTTTCTCCTCTCCGTCATCAGTCATTAGCTGTTAAATGGAAGGGAAAGAAACAATTCTCATTGAAGAGTACATCATCATCATCATGATTTTATTTTTCAGGTTTTAATTGAGGTTTTTTTTAAGATGGATACATATTCCACACTACTTTAAGAGATTGTATCAAAGCCTAATTTACAGGCATTTTTTCAACCAAAATTCTCTTTCTAGTTTTCTAGTTTCTCTTTTTTTCTTGCGATAACTTCTCATCTCTCCACCTCCTCCTAACTCTCCATTCTCGACCAACTGTCTTGTTAACATATTTGTCTCTCATTCTAATTCTGTGGAGACCTTCCCACGTGTGCATTCCTTCTCTCTGCCCATATTTCCCCTCTTTTTCTGTCTCATTATGAAAGGTAGAGGGTTATGCAGTGAAGGTAAATGGGACATGTAATGAGCGGATTGAAGTCCATTTAAAGCTAATGATCTTTCTTACAGTTTAACAGTGAGGGAGAGAAAGAGGAAGAGAGGGAAACAAAGAAAGATAGATGATACACACTTCACATGGTAAAGAACAGGTTAAGAAGTCCCTTTCATGAATGATACTCTTTCTGTGTTTGAGCCTCTGCAATTATTGGTTAAACTAACAAAGAACATGGAGTACAACAAAGGCTGGATCAGACAGATTAGACATATAGCGAGTAATGACGTGCATGTTAGTGCATGTCACTCCCTCCCTGCCCTGCCCTTGTAAGTTCTCAACATGCCAGCCCGCTATGAAACTTTTTTGCATATTACAGCTAAATAGTACATCAAATTTAGCATAGAGTTTGTTCAAGTAGGCCACGAAAGTCAAGCTCAGTTACTGATCTTAAGCCAGCATCACATCAGCTGATGGCTCAGCTAATTCCCTGCTTCCCAACTGGCAAATCGCAAACAGGGAACCTTATTTAAGCTGCTTTAGCCTGCCTACCCATGCTTCTTCCTCTGCAAGCTGCATTGCAACCCACCTCCACCCCAGCTTCTTCTTTTCAAGCAGTGCCTGACTTAATCAATGTAAATACTGTTGTCACTGATGCCTGTTCTGTTCCCTAGGAGGTTTTTGCAGCTGCTCTCCCTGTCTTAAATATAGGCGCATGTAAGGGCTTTATGCTTTCCTGATATGCACGACGCCGGGAGGTCCCAGAATCTATTCCCCAAAATTAATTTACAGCAAATGAGAATTTAAGTTTATTTGATGAAAATGGTTGTGATCAAAGCCTCTGCTGTGATCGCCACTGTAAGCCATGTTCACACTATTCTAATTTTCTCAAACTGCTTTTCTAATAAAAATGTACAGAGAGGCCAAGAGGCGAACAGAAAGCAGTCACTTAAGAAGCGCAGTTCAACATCTCAGATATACATTCATGAAAGTGAGTCACTAAAATACCTAAAAAGAAATGGGGTTTGACAATTCATAGACAGCCAACAACAATTACAACAACTACACAAAATAAAGGAAGTAGCTGTAGAAGAGTTTATTGTTGGTGTTTATGAAGCACAAAAAGCTGCAAGTTTCTTATTTATTTTTGTCTGGATGCAGCTTGTACAGCGTTCTGAAGCCCTGACTCCAGCAAGTCACTGTGATAACAAAACCGCTTTTCATTATCAGCAGAACATGTGGCTGAGACAGCACAACTGTAGAAACCACCGCAGTTTGAATGCAGCATTAGTCATGAAAATATTCTCATTCAGATTTAGGTTTGGGTGAGGTTGACTATGAATTTGCAAAAAAAAAAACAGTCATCAAGGGCTGGTTATTTTATTTTGACATGATAATTCATCATCATTATCTATGATTACATTTACAGAAGATTTGCCACAAGATGAGGTGTGTTTTTATATATAATTCCTTGTCCTATAATTGAAGATTTTATCTGTAACTCTTTGCCTCGATGTAATCATCACTGTTATGACAGTATGTTCTGACGAGGAATGCCTATGATTAATGTCCTGACTAAAAGAGATCATCAGTATTAATAATGGTTCACTGCATACAGCAACACAACCACCACTGGCCTCCGAGTTTTTCCTCCGTTTCATACAGAGGAGCTTCATCCCTTCTATTTATAAAATGTCTTTCTTTTTTTGCCCAGCAACCTTCCTCAATGTTGCTTTAGCAAGTATCTTAGCTCAGAATTAAATTCTAGCAATTGATAAACAAGTAACTGAAGGAATTGCTTCGTACATCAGCGTACGTCTTGATATATGATGCATCATTCATGTCTGCCTCTGGACACTGGTGACAGATCAAAATAAAAAATAAAAACTTTAGGGACACAAATACACAATACAGTAGTAGTATATCACACAGTCCTATGTGACATCAATCAAGAGCACAATCATAGTTTCACAACTGGTGCATTTTGACCAAATCAAAAGAGAGAAATCAAGCAATAAAGAGATCTTTTAACATATTGGAGGCCCTCCTCTAACCTGTGATTGTTGAGTGTTTCAATGTGTGTGTGTCCACTGTGATTTGAGGCTCCAACTTTCTTTTTTTCAGTGTTTATCGTCGGAGAATAAACATTGAATCATCCTGTTTCGGGTGTTTTCTCTTTGATTGACAGTAAGAGGGGGGAAAAAAAACTATGACAAACTAAATTGCTTCCTATCTGTTGTTTTTGCTTTGTTCCTCCTCTACCCATTTATTCATTTGACAGGTTCTTATTGTACCCTTTGATTTGCCCATAACTTTTCACTTGACATGCCTATTTTGAAAGATATACAATGACATAAAACTTTGTGGCAGTGTTGACTTTGTTAAAGTGGACTAAAGTGGACTGAGAGGAGAGTAAGAGGGAAGCGAGGAGACAGAAGAGAGAGTCAGAGGTGAAATACACTTGAATGACAATCAGTTCAAAAATATTAAAAGGCAGCTTCAACCCAAATGCAGGACACAGAGAACCAGATGCAGCATGGTAAAAAAAAAGACTTATTTACAAAAGCTGAATTATTACTGAGTCTTTAGTTATCCAGGTAGAGCATGAACTGTGGGGGAGCAAAGGGAAATGAGAGGTGAGTCGAACCAGAGAATTTTGAAGAGGGTAGGGTGCCCAAGGTCCATGGTGGGACTGGAAAGGGAGCTAAAGGGAGACTAGAGTTAGCAAACATAGAACGAGCAAAAGGTTTCAGAAAAAGTAAATGGCTGGACGCGACTGACCGCATAACCGCAGTCTACGATCCGGCACCTTGGTGGAGTATAGTTCCTGTCTTTATAGCTGAGAAGATTGTAGATGAAAGGCAGCTGGCAGCTTGACCCCAGCCCATCTGATTCCACTCCTGTAATTAAGCCGAGACACAGAGAGAGAGAAAGAGGGAGAGAGATCAGGCTCAGAGGGGGAGGAGGTAGAAGCAGAGGACATGACAAAAAATAAAAATATTGTTTGGAATGGAAATGGTAAACATGACTGTTGTGAAATCACTGAAGAAACACTGGAAGCAAACTGCAAAAGGTGTAGACAGAGATTGAGGTAAAGAGGGAAGGACTTCAACCAGCCTGTGAAAAACATAAGAGCAGCAAATAAGACAGACGAGTGGCTTGAAAAGTAAATTGACAGTCAAGCAGCCAGACAACCGTGATGGAGCTTTAATCTGCATCCTTTTTAATTTAAATCCTATTCTAGTCCTATACTAATCCTCAATGTTTACTTTTTCCTGTCCGTCCTTGTTGTTTTCTATGGTTTTGGCTCTCCCAGTGAAATGGCTGATGTAGTTGTATGTTCTGCGTCTTGTTTTCTAGAGGAAAACTAACACAAAATGACTGTATTTTATAAACTATTTTCACACCGACATTACCTTTACAAAGATATATGGACTCCAGTTTAAGACATTTGGTGAATATGCTTAATTCTTCGGATAAATTCCTCTTTCTCCATGAAGTAGCAACCCTCACATTTCATGTCATTAAGCTATCTCTGGTCATCCAACATGTTCTCCTCCCAGTTTGCCTCATACTGAAGCTTTGTCGTGTCATCTGGATGAGATGCACAAGGTAACTTTGGCGTCTGCGGTTGGTGGGCAAAGCTTTCCTGCCACAAAGACATTCAAACATGCTCTTGAAAAAGAAGAAGAAATATAATAATTTTAACAAGAATTATCTAAGCTGGACAAGTGAAGCTGTCTGTAGATGTAAAGTGAGAGGAAAAATGGGAGTTGTCTTGGAAAGACCACAGAAGGGTCTTTGTTCCAAGGCAAGCACATGTGCTGATGGGGCAATACCACAATGGCAAATTAAAGATACACAGAAAGTAGCAGATTACATGATCAAATTAAATGGGGCAGAATAAATATAAAATCAAAATGTGTCAGGGGTCAGGACAGTGTAGCGGTCAGCTTGACCACAACATGGATAATCTATCACAATCCATCAGATGACTTTGGTCTGCATCTGCACCGTAGGGGCAGCACTGCTATAAAAACAACTGCAAGGAAAAGCACTACTTTAACAGAAACAAAACTCAATCAATAATCAACAAAAAAAGTTTGAGGAGTCTCTTACATCAACATTGGGCTGACGCAAGTGGACATCAGGTTATCTTGGGTCTCTAACTTCATCTGAAGCTTGGCTCCAGAGCAGAGAGAAACAAACTGCTGCACAATCAATATCTAGTTTCTATCCACTCTTTCATCCTCTTATCCTTCTGGGCCTTCTTCTCCTCTATCCAAGTTCTAGAGTCATGCAAAGGCTCCTCAGGGGGAGTTCGGCTTGACACAGGCAAGGGCATCTGAGAAGGATTTGTGCTCTATACCCCTTCCCTCTATCTCTTGCTCTGTTTCCTCGTATCTATCTATCCTTCCATCTGGGAAAGTTGAAGAGCCCCTGTACATAGGAAAGGTTGTTTTTTTTTTAGAGAGGCCAGAAAACTGGAGGAGGACAGTAAGTTATTATTTATCAGTCTGCATCACAGGGTTTTACAACGAAAAACAAGCCTATAGTCCCGTTATACCCTCACTAAACAAAAATAGTATGAATTTAATTATTAATAAGCCAAAAGATAACTATTATTTCTTTTGGACAATGAGTTCAGGGGCTTCGTATATAAAAAATATATATTTATATATATTTTTATGATTTATACTTAAAGTTATGCTTAAAATAATTTCTGATAATGTGCTTTTTTGATTCATAAAACAGGATCAGACATTATCTTCACAAAAAAGTTCAATCTGATTGAATTTTGACACCCCAAATCGCAAGGCTCTCCAATGTGTAGGCGCTTCGAGAGAGGGGGTGGGATGGACTTCTAACGCAGGAACTATTGATTGTCTGTACTATTGTTTTATACTGATACAGCGCTTAAAAAAACAACCCTAGTATCAGGAAAGAGAGGATGCTGCTTCACTTACTGTAGATGAAACTAGAAGTTACAACTTTTTCAGACAGCTGTTAACTCGTCTGTGCAGCGGCCTTTTTAAAAAAAAAAAATTCTATAATCTTATTTTATAATTTTTTGCAGGGTCTCTTATTCTATTGCCAAATGCGTCTGAGATAACAGCTGTCACAAATGCCCAGTCAGGAAGGCAGACTTTGATTGGTTGGCAAAGTCCACCCAAGGCATCATGGGATTAACAATGGACAGCCATGCCAACAACCATAACTGTTTTCAATATGTAATAAATAATCTCAGAAGACAGTCAGTGTCGGTTTATTATTCTGCATTTATTTTACAATATTCCAAAACAGATGCTGCAGTTCAATGCTGGACTATAGAACACATTTACACCAGAGCCAGAATGAAGGCATAACAGAAATGTTTGCCTTTCCTGATTAGCTTTCAAACATCACTTCACTTTTCCAGCCGTTTGGAAAAAAAACACACAACATCTCTTGGTCTCGAAGCTGCAACGTTTATGAATTGACACATTATAGCCTATATATACCATATGTTTCCTGCCAGATCGACGACTTACTGCAACCATTTCCTCTGCTCTGCTGGTGTTCTTCTGCTGCTCTCTCTCCCTCACTGTTCAAGACATAATTATACTTTATAAGCCGCCCAACCATGTGGATACATTGCTTTTTCACCATGGAAAGAAAAAATCCATACCATCACAACCATATCCCTGATGGTCAGGCCAGCACTCTGTGTAGTAGCTCATTGTGTTGTGTTTGCTATACAAATGTACCCATTTATCATTTTATTGATTTTGCCACACTAGCTTCTTCAGTTTGTTTACAACCCTACACGCCCTCCTGATTTTGGCCACACAACCTGAGTAGATTTCAGTAGGAAAATTTCCAGCTGACTGTTGCTTAAGGAGACAAATTATGGTTTGTTTACAGATCTATACAAGGCCAAACTCTATATTTATACCCTCCAAAATACCCAGATGTTTACTGGGTTTCCATAAATTTGCTCATTACATCTGCTAATGTCCATTGTACAGAGAGTCACGACAAAAAATTTGTGTCTAAGATTTCATCACAATTTTTTTAACCTGTCAATATACTGTGTATTGTGTCATGTAGGATACTAAATAGCAAACCTGTTTTACTTTCAATTAAAAGTTAAAAAATTTAAAATTTAAAAAAAAAGGTCTTTTTTTCTCAATTTGAGAAATTCTAGATGAAACCACGAAAACGTCTTTGGAAGAATTGCTTTCTTCCTTCATCCTTTTCCTAGTGTAAAACACCCAACACAAAGTAATGAGGGTATTTTATAAGAATACTATCTATTACAAAGAACTATCATAAATACTCCCTCAGGGTATTAATGAGAATGTGTTTTTACTTTACTATTGTGTTTCATATTTGATATTCCTGTGCCATTTGTCTTACCATCCGTGAGGAAGACTCTTCACAGTTGGAGATCAAACCCTTACAAAGTCAAAGGTGAATTCTCTGCCCTTACCTCCGCAGTGTGTTTCCATCCAAATTAAACCCCTATGGTGAGGTTAAGCCCTGGAAGGAGCTTTGGTGGATGAAGTTGGTCCGTCTTTTCCCTTTGTTCTGTCCTTCTCATTGACTAATGTCGTGGTTTTTAATCCTGGTCTCAGGACGGATATTGATTTGTCTTAAACCGAGCTCAAACCTGAGAATCAACCTGACTTCACCCAAATTCAGCCCCAACATTCGAAGGAGAAAACTGGTCCGGTGTTAAAATGTGGATGATTACGTCCGTACTTTCCAAGCTAGATCACATTAGCCAATGAGAGAGAGAACCCGGAGCAGCTGATGGTGCTGCCAAGGAACAGTAAACATTTTTGTCTTTTCGGCTTATGTTAGTTAGCTCTTGACAGATATCAAACCAACAACATCACACCTCCTGTCCTCAGTGAAGGATAGACAGCCCATGTTGACCACGTCTTCTCAACAATTTCCTCATCCATGCATCTTCATGAAATCCTGTCGTATGTGATGCCCCATTATTTTTTAATCTTGTAGATTATCTGGAGAATCTCGTTAGCGTGTGTGCAGAAACCAGATTTGAAAATCGAGTAGGAGTTTAAAACTTTTGTCGAGTGGGCCCAGCATTAGTGGGCAGGTAATTAATTAATTAATTGCATTCAGCTGATGTCCCAGGCGTTTTGTGGTTTTAGATTTGTGGACAAATTGTTCTACTTGATGACTCCTAATGAGGAAAACGTTAACTTGATTCACAAGATGAAGCGAATCACAAATCCTGCCTCAGCATGGTGTAGTTGTCTGGTAATTTACACAAAATGGAAACAAGAGAGTCGTTCATGAGTCCTTTTCCTGGTGGTGGGTGAAATAAAGTGAACTGGGTTACCTCAAAGAAAAGTTCTTATCATCACTAAATGTGTAAAACGGCATCTGACCAAATAGCCACAATGATAGCAAGGAGAGGATTGTGTCCATAACAGAGATCCATCTGCTCTGATCACATTTCCACCATTCATCTCTCATCCCAAACAAGAAAAAGACTGATTTTTACATGTAAATTAGAGCGAACTCTGCTCTTGCTCTGCCTTTGTTTCATCCATTTATTCCAGCTTCCTGTACGTTATCTTTTTTCTTCTTAACTTTCAGTATAGTGATTCAACAGCTGTAGTATTCTAAGTTAGGACCAAGAGTTATTTTACATGTTTCTCTGTAGCAGGTTCCTAAATGGCAAGAGCGCAAGTAGGACTTAATGGCTGTGGTGCCTAAGGGTACTTCTAATTTGACCCAATTACAGATTGTAAAATTTTATGAGTCCTTCAAGTGGGGATTGGAGAAATGATTCACACTGTGAGCTCAATTTCCCTCTGCCCCTCATCCACAAATCCAATGTGTACACAGTTCACTAAACTCTGAACAACTTTCCAAACAACTTAAGTTGATGTTGATGTCAGAAAATATCCTAAATTATTTAAAGTTCTTGTTTTTTGGAAAAATTATAAACAAGAATAGTAAAAATATTTGATTCTAAGCACATGACATATATACCATATTGAACACCAAAAACAGTCTGAAGGCAGAGGTTCAACAAATAGTACACAATATCTTGAAGCTTCACATTAGAGAAGTACACTTCACGTTTTAATTGAGGTTACAATTCTCAAATGCCTAGTAGAAACTGCAATGTGATCTGAATTAGGCCCACATCCCACACAGTTTCTGGAGGAACCTCAGAGCAGAGTTGATTTAACCAGGTTATCCCATGAGCAGCCTGATGGAGGGGCATGTTGTGGGATGGCAAAGAACCCCACCTAATTAGCTCCAAAAAAAACCTCAGAGACTAAGTCTGCCCCTAGCTGTTTTATGATTAAAAAGTTGGGGTTTGTGTCAAAGTAATTGGAAATCATTAACATTTAGAATGAGCAACGATCTCCTTGAGCTGTGCCTCTGGGAAAAGCTTGTCTTCACACCAGAATTCCCATTAAAGAATAGCGGTTCACTTGCATGATGGCTTTTAAACGATGACTATGGTCAACTTGATACGATACAGAGATCGAAACCCAGTTTTTTTTTGTTTCTCTTTCTCTTAATTCAGTTCATGCTTTACACAGTAATCACCACATACAGTGCTTTCTTTAGTGAGAGAAACGCCCTCAATTTTCTATCACACTCTGCTGCCACATGTCCGGAAAAACCAAAGTTCATTACTTTCATGCAACTTGCTGTCCCGTGATTGGATTTTGGAAGTATCGCACACCTGCCTTTTCCTTGGTACCAGAAGGACAATCAGCCCTATACCCTGCTATTTTCAGTCTCTTATTGATTAGACACACAGGGAAATCATTGAGCAAAGAGAGAGAGAGGCAAGCTAAGTTGGATAACAAGTGAGCATGGTTATGGGAACGATCTATAATATTTGAATTTCTGTGAGCATTTCTATTCTACAAATTGAGCAGTAATCTTTCCTCGACATGGACGTTTGAAAATGAGTGTCCTAAATGACAAGCTATTGTCATAATGATGTGGCTACTATTAGGACAGGCGATGTCCCGTGTGGTCGGTTGGTACTGGCAATTCCAATCTATTATTTATATTTTCCTGTAAAACACAGCTATGCTGAACATAACTGGGGTACAGTACTGAATTACCCTTGATAGTTTAGCCTGCATTCAGCTTTTCATCAGTAATCCTGACTACCAGAACCTTTTGTGGGGAGTGTGGTGGAAAACACTGCAATGACTGATTGTATCAAAGTACAAAGGAAGAAAACATCAGGAGCTAGAGAGAAGTCAAATTCTATATTATCATGAACAGGTAACATTTAGTAACGCCATTAAAAAAGAGACTATAAATGAGCACATAAAGTAGTGAGGTGCTTTCACTTGTTCGTCAGAAGGCCAACACATAGAAAGACAAGCAACCATCCACACACACATTATTGCCTATGGCCAATTTAGAGTCATCAGTCCATCTATATTGCATGTATTTGGTGGTGGGAGGAGGCCGGAGAACCCTGAGGGAACCCACGCAGACACGGGGGGAACATGCAAACTCCACACAGCAAAGTCCCAGGTCCTCAGGTGGATTTGAACCCAGGACCTTCTTGCGGTGAGGCAACAGCGCGACCCACCTTACAGTGCAGTGCTTACCATTTTTCTGTAGATGTCTCCATGTTCCTTTCTATATAACTAACAAAATTACTCCCTCAAATCATAGTTTTTTAATTAGTTGAGAGATCTTTTATACACTGGCTCAGTAAGCTGTGCATTGTTCTGTCATTGTTTGTCTTTTTTTGATCGCTGTTTATCCTATTTCAAGCTATTATTTATCAGATGCTGTTTATCATTGGATTCTATGGTACACATCTTAAGGGGAAATATGTAAACATAACAACACCCAGTAAATATTCAACAGTCTTGCCATATTGCCACACATCTGTTCCTTGTTTGAATATTTGTGTTTTCTTTATGTGTGTGTGTGTGTGTGTGTGTGTGTGTGTGTGTGTGTGTGTGTGTGTGTGTGTGTGTGTGTGTGTGTGTGTGTGTGTGTGTGTGTGTGTGTGCTGATGCCAGATTTTGCGACTGAGCCAAGTGTTCCACTGTGGATAAATACTATTACAAATGACCAGAGGCTGTTTTGGCTAGAAACTGAAATCACAGCAGATAAATAACATTAGAGAGACTCACACAGATAAGTGCACAGATTATCAAACACCCTGTATTCATATGTACACATTCTCCCAAAGAAACAAGCTGCAGTGTTGTGTTCTATGTGTTCAAGAGAAAATCCGACTCCATGGTACAAATTTAAGGCAGTAAAGAAAAAAGAAATGCAAATACTTTAGGAATGATCTTGCTGGCAATCATTTCTAAGGTGATATCAGTGTTTTTTTATTGCTGGGTGTTACTGTTTTCACATTAATCTCATTGTGGTTACATGAATTTCACTCTAACTCACCTTTTGACTTAAGATCCAGTGGGATCTTGCCTTTTATAACTTTACATAAAAAGTGCGACAAAACAAAATCACTTACTTTCTATGTTCCATTTCAATTCTGACTTTTATTTTTCAAATTTGTGAAAAGGCTCATTTCATTTTTGATGCATGAACGTATCCCATTGTGGCAGATTGCATTACTTCATTTAGCCAATCTCTACCATTCATTTTACAACTAACATTGTCAAAGGTCACATTTGTCTTGGCAAGATGATTACAGAGGAAGAGATTGGAGGGAAAATCCAGCAAGGGGTCGAGGGATGAAGAGAAGGAATGAGCAAAACAAAGACAGAATGACTTTGGAAGGGCAGGCGATGAGGCAGAGAAAGCGAGAAAAGCCCACAGTTGATCTCTTGTCTTTGTCTCTTGGGCTTCTTTTCTCACTCTCTTTCTGCCCCCCTCGCTTTCTCTCTCTTTCTCCTTTCGTCTCTTTCATTTCCACCACAGGAGAGTATGAACTACTCTGTGATATCTGTTTATGTATCTCCCTATCCTTCACGTTCTTCTCTTCTTTCTCTCAAGTGGCCTGCAGAAATTGTTTTTGTCTTTGCTTTTATATGCATTCACTTTGCCTTTCTTTCTTTTCAGACCTCTTGTCATTCTTTTCACCTGTGTGAAAGCTGGAAGAAACTGTGTGTCTTAAATACCTCAGTGCTATAGCAGATATCCTCATTGGACAATTTAGCTTAGGGTCTTCAAATGATGCAAAACTACAGATGTGACACAAGAACAGTTGTCTGAAGTTAGTTTATGAGATATGCCTATAAAATGCACAGACTGGATTGTATGGAGTTGTTTCAGTTGTATTAAAAACATTATCCATAGACATCATGACGTATCTCTCATCACTCATTCATTCTCTATTTCCACCCTCTTTTTTTTTCCTTTTTCCTACTTTTTTTTTCTATGTAAAATTCTTTTCTAACAAAAAAAAAGTCAATGAACAATGGCCGGAATGGCAATTTGCCGAGGAGTGAAGGTAGTCCTTCACTACACTGATTGAATTATCAGCTTGGCGCCCCATTGGAGGCACAAAGGCATGAAATTGCTTGACATTTTTTTTCCGTACGCACTCTACCATTAGCCATTTCCTCAGCTACGTTCCACAGCGAGGAGGACAGCAAAGTCATTTTGGAGAAACTCAAGGATTTGTCAAGCAGTGTGTTGTGTAAAAGTGGACAGATGTACTGAGACACTGAGCATCATGAAAAGACAGCTGTGAAAGCACAGAAAGTTCCAAGAAGTCTAAATAAAGTGACCACTGGTGAACATGCTATCCCAAAATACAGTATATAACAACAAAGGCAAATGTTTTTGTATACCCAGTAAACCCACAACACATATATACAGTATATAGTGCGCACTAACACACACACACACACACATTCCTCAGTTGTAATTCAAATATAAACACCCAGAGTTGCTGAAGTACAACATTTACCCTTCACTGGACATAACTTTTTAAACACTCACACACACAGACACACACTGACTTCTTTCCACAAAGACAAATGTCTAATGTACCTTAACTCTCTCCTGTCCCACCTCAATAACTCAATAGCAACTTTTATAACTTTTTACAACAGCCCAAGGCTCTCTCTTTTCACCCTTTTTTTAAAAATCTGCAGGATTCCTGGAGCGATTCACACACGCAGCATCGCCTTCGCTCATCCAGACAAAAGTCAAGAGCAGTAAAAAGGCCAAATGTCTATATTCAGTCTCATTTTTACTGCGTAAAAGTCAAAGGATGTCAGTTTTCCTGTCCTCAGTCTTGTCTCAATGCATCACTCAGCACCATTTTCAAAAGTTTAGAAAGTTTTAAAAGTGCTTCTTGAATGGAGTTTTCCATTAGTGGCAGGGGTGCTGAGGCAGATGACGGAGCATTTAACGTGAAAAGGTTAAAGGTTTGTGTCCCAAATGGCAAGGTGGCAATAAGGTGGTGTGGCTTTCAATGTTACTGAAGGAGAAAAGGGCAGGATGAATGTCAGCCAAGTCTTCTGGGAAATATAAGTCACACTAAAAAGACACCATTTGGACATTTCCGGCAAGATTTTCACCACAACCTCTGACGCTGCTTCGAAAAGCACTGAAGTAGTTTCTCTTGAAGGAATGTAATTTGAAGTCCATAGAATGAGAACCAAGCTTTATTTATGATTTATAATTTTTCATTTATGATTTATGACTCAATTTTCAACCTAAGGCAAAAATGATTTGTCTTTATTTTCTGGGGGTTTTTTCAACATTCAGCAATTCTGAACTTTTAGCATAAAAATAAATCTTCCTGATATCACTGAAACCATACACATTACCAGCCTCAAGTGGATTTGTTGATGTGTTGGACTGTCTACAAAATGTGATCCTGCAATTTAGCTCCCATGCATTTCTCGAGAGAAATTTTCTGCCATGCTTCACACGTGATTAAGGTTATAATTGTTCGAAAAACATATACTTTGTAAATTAAGGTTTACATCAACAATCTGAAACTGAGAATGTGGACATGAAATGAGGAGAGGTGAGAGCTTAAGAGGCAAGACAAATATTTTTCACCAGTGTCTGTCTGTCAGTTGAACACCGTAGTAATTTATTTGAGATCTATAAATTCACAGATACTTTATTGTTGCAAATCCAAGTATGCTTTGCATCAAGACAGTCAGTATTTAAACATAATGGAAATCAGGAATTCAATCAGTGAATATTTGCTGCTTGTTTTATGAAAATCCATATTAATCTTCAAATCCGAAGATACTCAGATATGATAGTTAGGCTGAAAAATTTACTCTTCTACTTCACTGTCTTTGATTTTGAATATCTAAGACCATCTCCTCCCCTTTCTTCCATTGTGTGTTTTTTCCTCCAGAAATGAATTAAGATAAAAACCATTTCATACTGATGTATTCCTATCCTGCTTATCTTGTCAGGTAGGACAAATATGGACGCTGTATAAAATGGCCTTGTCGCAACTGAAGGTCAAAACAGATCTATAGGGGGGGAATCTTGGCATGAGCCGGTGGGAGAAAGGGAATAATGTAAGAACTGGAAGCAGAGAGGGAGGGAAGAAGTTTTCTCTTGTAATAATGAATTGGACAGATAACAGCTTAGCTGCAGACTGCTGCTATCTGCACCATGAAAAAAAAACGGAAAAAAAACAACCACTTGGAGCCATGACCAGAAACTCTTTGTAGCTTTTTGTGTGTACATCTGTCTCTGTATTACTGACAGATATAGAAAGGCTATAAGAGTCTGAGCATTTGTCTGGGCATAAAAGGCAGATAATTTATATAATGAGACATGTCTGGTAATCTGACAGTTAACAGTAGGAAAGAAAGAGACCATGAAGATTCAGGGGTATTTCTTTTTTTTGTGTGCGAGTGTGTCTGAAATGTTCACAAGACCAAGAGTCTAGCCATTCAGGGGTTCTGTGGGATTCCAGTCTGTCCAATATAGGTGAGATGTTTTGGTCTGGACCAAAGTGACCGACCACATTGCTCTCCCATAGCCCCATGCCACTAGCATGGCTAACAGTCTTTGATCAAGTCATACATATTGTCTACATTATAACTGTGAAGGAAATCTAGTGAACCGAGACGTGGAGATGCCAGCAGATGGATGATGTTTTTAAGCAGATGTATTTATTGCAACTTGATGTGCCTTTCCAATTCCTTCACAATAACCAAGTGAGGCATTTTTATTAATTCTTGAATGAGGAGAGGGCCATCTATTCTAAGTCAAAACATTTTAAGACAATTATTTCCCTATGTAATTGGGAGCCAATATGAGATTTCTGTCACTTCAAACACATGAGCACAAGATATTTTCATATATTATTAACTTAGTCATTCAAAGAACAGTAGTGAAATATTGGCCTCCACACTATCCTCCAACACATAAATTAACAAAAATTAATTAAGTTGTAACTAGTATGAAATATCTACCCAGTTTGTTGTTTTTTAATCAAAGGCAATTTTATTAAAAAACCTGGTAATATTCATCAGCATGCATCACTGCAGCTTTTTCAACGTTCTCCTGTTGCCAACCAGGACTGTCACAGAACTGATTTGTTCCTGCAGTTTAAGAATTGAACACATTATTGTACTTGGACACTCTTCCTTTTCACTCCAGCTCTTTGTGCTGCCTGCATTACAATGTCGCCTGAGTGTGGAGAATAAATTATGCCACTATGCAATTAAATAGTTGCCATCCTGAAGAAATTAGTTTTCCACATGACTATTGTGCAGATAATCTACATTATGTTATTATGGGCAATTTCAAAATCAGGAAAGACTGAGGTAATGGACTGACGTGCTTTTAAAGGAAATCCACACCTGAATTAAAACACATGATAGCAAACAGTGAGAGCAGGGTCCAGAGACACCCAATGACAGATAGTCAGTATACATGTGTGTGTCTGCCCATCAGAGCTGGTTTAAGCCTGCAGCAGCTTCACTATAATTGCCTCAACTGTCAAACAGCCAAAGATTCTCAATTCACTGTTGACTGGAAAAGCAAGCTCTCTCTCTCTCTCTCTCTCTCTCTCTCTCTCTCTCTCTCTCTCTCTCTCTCTCTCTCTCTCTCTCTCTCTCTCTCTCTCTCTCTCTCTCTCTCTCTCTCTCTCTCTCTCTCTCTCTCTCTCTCTCTCTCTCTCTCTCTCTCTCTCTCTCTCTCTCTCTCACTTGTGTATGCAAAACCTTAGGATACTGAATGATAGGATAAGTTCCCTGTTCTCATTCCCTCAAACTCCCTTTTAATCTGTCTGACTCCCTGTCTGTCTCTCTGTTTCTCTTCTTCCTTACGCCTGAGTGCTGCAGCATACTCTGCTTTTACAGATCAATGAGCCTGGCCCCATGAAGTACCTGCTTCTAGCACTTATTATATCACTTGGATGCTAAGCACAGCACAGCAGCACCATTCCCTGCACCCGCCCACCTCACGGCTCCTTCACACCTCCAATACCTTACCTCCAACCTAGAAAATATATCACAGTTAGCTCTGACAAACGGTAAACTCCAACAAGTTGACAGAGGAAAGGTTCCATATGTAGAGGTCTTTAAAAAAATGACTGGATTTCCCCTCTATAAGACACATATATATATATATATATATATATATATATATATATGTGTGTGTGCGTGTCATTTTAGGTGCGTATAGATGCTATTAAAAGCCTGATGAAGCTGAAACAACAAAGGCAGCATCATTAAAATTAGACTGGTTCTTCTAATGTATTTAGTTTTCCATTTCACCAAACACAGTTCATTGTAAGTCCTTTGGTCTGATACTCCCACTTTCATCAAAATAAGAGTAGCAAATTAGTGGATTGAGATGACCTAATTATGATGCAAGCATTTTCTTAAATGAAGTGACATTATCTTGACATTCGTGATCTCCCTCAGCCTATTGTTAATGGAGGGAAGGCCTAAACCCAATGAATCTCAATTTGAAGTTAATGGAATCAATTAGTTAATGTGTTTTTGTTGTTTGTGTGTGTGTGTGTGTGTGTGTGTGTGTGTGTGTGTGTGTGTGTGTGTGTGTGTGTGTGTGTGTGTGTGTGTGTGTGTGTGTGTGTGTGTGTGTGTGTCTAAAAAGAGGTATTTTAAAACTCAGTACTCAACTTGATGGGTTCAAGAGAATAAAGTAACGAACCAATGAAGCATAAAAAACCTGAAAATAAAAGCAGTATGAAACAGACATTTCTTTTAAAGTCCGTGTTCATTCATGCTTCGGTGCAACCAAACATAGAAAACAATTGTCTGCTAATCTTTAGTTCTTCAGATAGCAGCCCTGAAAAGTGTCACCAAAGGATCTATGAGGAGAGTATTCATTTGTCCATCTTGGCAAAGGGAAGGACATTAACAGAGGAAGCCCAGGAGCGTCACTACCAGGCAGAGAACCTTAAACCAAGCCACTGATTCTTGTTTATTTCTCTCGGTTGTTTGGCCACAGACTGGAACCACATCATGACTTCAGTTAATGGGCCCCTTAGCTTGAATGCTTTAGCCCTACAACCTTAAATTATGGATGAAACCAACCCTCTGAGGTTCCCTTGAGCAAAGCTTATCTGGAAAACTGCCCTCATAACAGCTGTTTTTTGGGTTTTTTTATTCGTATTTGTTTCTTTGTTTGTATGTGTGTGTGTGTGTGTGTTTAAGTCGTTATAGGCTAATCCCTCTTCATAAATTGTAATTTTGTCAGCTTTGCCGAAAACGCTTTTTATTTAATTTACATCCCAACATGCCCTTGAGTGCAGCACTGTACTTATCTAACACCCCCAAGCTGTTTAATCATTTCATATACTGCAAAAAAAAGAGTAGCTACAATACAAGAAATAAACACTGAATTGGAGGTGAAATGGCTTAATACCAGTGAGATGATCTGTCCACGCAGCACGATAATTTCATTTGTAAGGAAATCTTATATTAAGTTGGTTCAGACTGGAAAAAATAATAATAACTTTTACAACAAGATAATTAATCTCATGTTTCCAGATCTAAGATTTTAAATTTTGGCAAGTACAGAACTATTTACAGTGTATTATTGACTTGGCTACCGGCCGTTAACACTCCAATGGGAGTGACGCCGACACAGTAAAACAAAGAAAGTGAACCAAACCTCAGCGATTCTCAAAACCAGAGGACAAACTGTATTATGTCGCTCTATGTGCAGCCAATCTCCAGCCACACAGTGATGTAAACTGTTTAATTTTTTTTTTAAATGGCAGAGCTGATATCTTATAGGCTTTCTGACTAGAATTTTAATTGCAAGATTACCCGTATGTCCCTTTTAAGAGTTTGACTACTGCAGAAGCTGTAGTCAATGTGACAATTAAGCTTTCACAAATGTGCTTATCTTGAACCATCCAAAACCAACAGGACTGAGGACGTTCAAAAAAAAAGTACAGTTTAAAAAGGAAAAATTAGTCATTCAAAAAGGAACTCATTCTTCAGTTTCAAGTTGTGTATGAAAGAGAAGAATGTCGTTTAATGTTTAATTTCATGTAACTCCAGGGGATTGTACACCACTGAGGTCTTTATTGAAGACTAAACATTAAATTAGCAAGTGCTGATCTTCCCTTTGTTATGTTAGCTTTACCAGTACAAGATGGTTTTCTGCTGCGTCAGAATGAGCAGCCGGGGAAGTGAGATGCCTGCTCACAGTCAACTTATTATTGATCCTGTTATAATAGCCTAACAGTAGCTGAGGCATCACACCAGAAGCACCCTGTCTGTTCTTACTATACCGTATGTATGCATGTATGTATGTATTCCACTGTTACTAAATTGTCTGTATGGTTCTCAGGCTGGAGTCTCCGACTCGGACCCTGACCCTGGAGGCGCCCAGAGGGGTGGAGGTCAATGCTGGAGTGGGAGACTTTACAGCGTTCTGTAGGAAAGACCTCCTCTTGCACTCATCAGAGGGAGAGGTGAGTATGTGTCCATGTTGTGTGTGTCTGGGTTGTGGTGTGTTTGGGGTATTTATGAGAGAAATAGATGAGATAAAAACTGCCAAAAATAGCTGTTCATGAGTAAATGCTAGAGAAAAGGCACAAAATAGGAAAACTGTGTGTGCGTGTGTGTCTTTAGACTCTGTGACACTCTACGGTGTTTGGGCTTGCTTCATTAAAGTACCTTATTAGGCTAATGAGCATCATCAATCCAGACGACCTTGTCCTGCTTTTCTCCTCTCCTCCTCCTCTCATCACTCCTTTCCTCCCCTCTTCTGTTTGGGAGAAGTGACTTCATTAAAGCTGGTTTGATGAGGTTTCCTGTCAGTAACTGCTGCTCTGTGTCTGTTTTTTTATGTGTGTATCATTGTTATCCTGCTATTTCACTGTCGAGCTCTTTGCATAAGCAGCCTGCCACTTTGGGTGAGCACCAAAGCAGACTTAGTCACCATCCTTGTGTGTGTGTGTGTGTGTGTGTGTGTGTGTGTGTGTGTGTGTGTGTGTGTGTGTGTGTGTGTGTGTGTGTGTGTGTGTGTGTGTGTGTGTGTGTGTGCTAATCAACCTGCCATGGTGCATGTCTATGTCTGCTGGAGCATAGTGTGTCATTAACTCAGTAATTAACAAGAGAATAGCCCCCTCTTGTTCATCACACTCTCATTGTCAATCTCTCTCTCACACACACACGAAGATAACAAAAGTCTGGGAAAACAATTTTGAAAGTTTGATGCTCCTCTTCTAAACTCATTTCTCATTTCTTCGCCTTTATCACATTTTTCCCCTTCTTGTCTTCTCCTCCTCCCTTCTTCTTCCCTCTCATTTCCTTATCTGTTTCCACTGGGCCTTACCTTTGAAAAGCATGAAACTTCATCAATATTATCAGACGCTGGAAGTTCTGCGTTAAATTGTGCACACAGAGGTCACCAAACTCTTGGGACAGCTTTGTCATATTGATAACAAAATAATAAGGAAGAATGTCAGCTGTACAATAGACGGTGGACTTTCCAAAACATACAATTATTTTGTGCAGCCAGGCAGAGTGAGAGTAGCATGCAGTGTGTTACAGTTGTGGGGAGGTGTGTAGAGAGCTTAGAGAAGAATGACTCAGTGAAGGGATCTAAATAATATGATAACACATACGTACTAAACAGCTGAAGATAAATTATGAGCATTACAAAGGCTAAATAATTGGGTCCAAACACATTGTGGGATGTGTTTGCCTTGACAAATGTTACATGACTCTTGTAAAATAATGTGGATGGATTATGAAGGAGTAAAAATGACATTATTTTGAATTGTACCAAAGCAAATGCCTGGTTACTCTGTATGTACTATGTTTTTATTGCATATCATTAAATTCCAGAGGTGGGAAGTAGTGAAGTACCAATACTTTGTTTTCTATATTTAAGTAGAGATTTCAGTTAATTATTTTTATGCAACATCTTACAAGTACTTTTACTCCCTACATTTTAACACAAATATCGGTATAATAATCTAATACCTCCTGGCCAGTTTGGCCCATTCTCTTCAGAGTTTCTCCATCTTCCTCCAGGCTCATGGGTATCTTCACACATTCATATGGGTGTGAAGGTGACTATTTATCTACTTGAACCTAGTGCATGCCTCCTTCTCACTGCACCTGCAACTTTATAATTAAACAAACTGATTATTTGTGGCAGCTGACCACCTAGAAACAAGCTTAGCTAATGTTGGCAGCAGCTAGGCCCACAAGTTTACTTTTTAGCCTGTGCTTTTGGACAGCATCATGCACTTCTATTCTGTAATAATTCATGTTTCATTATACCCATGGCATGCCTCATATTCTTATGCTGGTCTAATTTTAACAAGGGTTTTTGCCTCTGATTCAACCTTCTACTCTACTCCTTATCATGTCCCCCTTTTTTTATAATTGTCCTCCATTCGCTGTCCTAAATCTCTCCCTTGGTTCTTCCTTGACTGGTGTCAGTCCTCACATTTCTCACCATCCTCCTTCCTATTGTTCTTTCTTGTTTTTGTAACTTTCGTCTTCTACACCCTCCTGTCATTCTCCTCCCTTCCTTTTTTTACTTCACAGCCTCCCAGTCCTTCATTCCTAAGTAGCCCAGCCTATCTAATTAACTTTCCACTGCCAGGGTTATACATCACAGTGGCTGTCACTTCCCAGGGGAAAGGAGGGGGGATTATAATTTTTACCTCTTTTCTGTCATCTCTTTCCTTCTCTCTCTCTCTACACATCTCTCTACATTTCATGTATTCTCGCTCTCTTTGTCTGGCATCCTGCAAAGAGGTCTCCCTATTGATGGTGAACAATAGTATCATAATATCCTTTATTTTATTTTACCTGGTAAAATCCTCATTGAGATTAAAAATCTCTTTTTACGAGAGCGACCTGGCATTAAAAATCTCTTTTTTAATTTTTAAACAACATATATTCACTCTCTCTCACACACACACACACACACACACACACACACACACACACACACACACACACACACACACTCTCCCTTAAGAGGAATGAGGATTAAGGACCTTGGAGACCCTTGCTGGCTGTATTCTTTGTAAAAGTTGAGTTTACGTAATTTCACATCCACGCTCAAGAATGCTTAGGACCATGGATGCGGAGAGATGGAGAGAAAGTAGAAAAAAACGACAAAAAGGAAAGTGACGAGACAGGAAGCTATTTTTATGCCTATCAGCCGACGTGACTGCTGCACTCAAAATTCTCAAACCAATTCTTTCCTGCAACTATATATATAGTATTAGTATAGTATTCCTTATACAGTAGTATGAAGGACTGTGTAACAAGAAATGTGGTGTGGGTCTTTGATTTGTGAAAATGGTGGACCGACATTGTAGCCCTTTACCACAGCACCTGTTTTCCATTTATAAAGGAAGAAAAGTCTTTTCCCTTCGGTCGAGCTTTATAGATGTCACAAGAAGCTTTTCTAGCATTTGTAAATGTGTTCAGAAAGGATCAACTTCAGATTTGGAGCACTTGGAGATTTTCTTCTAAAAGAAAATGAATATAAAAGTAGACAGACTATAACCTCTTTGCAGGAAAAGGATCAAGAGCACAAGATACAATTTTACCCTAGACTACTAATTACTGTATTGGAAAAATGGGTTGGAAAACATGTTTTTGGGTCAAATTGTCTTTGTAAGCATCCTTCAGACACTCAATTACTCAACAAAAATACCATCTGAGGTCCAGTATTCTCTGTAGAACTGCAATTTTGTCTTAGTGACCCAGCAGAAACTCAGGGATATGTTCTTCAAGACTCTCTGTCCTCAAATTCAACCACACACGTGCTGTTTGAAGCAGCCATGGCTTAAAATTAATTTGTTTGAATGTACACCCCTAAAATTTCACCAAACAGCATAAACGTTTATGATTTTTCTGACTGTTTCTGTCTTTCAGCAGAGTACAATACATATTATAAATTATAATGAAAAATGATCTCTGACAGCCCCCTGCAGAAAGGAGCAAAAGAAATGTATCTTTACAGGGTGACAGATGGACAAATAGCCTGGCAGGATGACGCTAACATCAGTGAGACACATTCAAATATTCCTATTTATTTAAGATTATGTGTAAACCAACCAATATAACCCCAGCCTTTTCAAACACGGAGAGTAAAGTTTCTTTGTCTGGCGCTACTTGGTGTGACTTGAAAAACCTTTCATTTTAAAAATCAAATTATTCATATCACTTGTAATTATTCATCATAATTAATTATTCACCATTGCCAGCTGGTGACCTCCAAATTCAAAACGTGTGCAAAGTTTAGTTTAATGAGCTTCTGATCAAAAAATATCTAATTCACTCTTATCTCACAATTTACAGCCCTGTCCCTTTTTTTTTAAATTCACAATAGCAAATATGTTTACAAGGAAAACATAATGCCAATAAAACGAGGAAATGTTGTTAATAAATGCCCTCAACCTCAACCAAAATGCTTTTGTTGCCTAAACCTGCAACCACAGACCAGAGTCTGGACTGAGAACAACCAACATCCACCTTCACCATCTCCCTTTGACCCAAGTGTGGTACAGAAATGTAGTTTTACATTCAGTTAAATACACATCGTCTCTGAATGTAATCCAGGTGACAAATAAGTTTCCTATATAAATGTATATGCTGTTGCAGATTAGCGGAACGTTAATGTGATGAAATAGGGTTGCACTTATAAAATTATAAGTACACTTGCTCAGTCACAACGTCTTCAGTTTTCATTTGATGATAATAGACAATATCTGATGGAAGGCAACCCGACATGACAGACAATAGGAGAAGCAACCTGAAGGGTATAGATAAATGAGGTCAACAAAGAGAAACTGGCATACATGCAGTTTTTTAGGACATAACAACTACTGTTTTATTTTTCTGCCATTTGTCTGCATGTCCTAGTCCTCTGCTGGCACTTCTTTAGAGATTATATTATACCCGTAAACTATTTTATGACCGTAGTGCCAACTGACAGAATATCTAGCGCAATCTCCTCATCAGGCAATCTATTTTCTACGGGTCCATCTTATACGAGGACATGTGTTATCTTTTAGACTGAAGTCACATATTTGATTGCTGCCGAGGTGGCAGATTCACCAGAACAAAAGTTTATCATTATCAGAATTATTCTAATTATTTTGATACCATCACACTCCTTGATGTAACACACCCAGGACTGATTAAAGCCAGTTCAAGGAAGATTTTGAATTCCACTTCCCTCTCCTGCAGCTGTCTGCCCTGTCAAAGCATCCAGCTCAGCATTCTCCTTGCAAACATAAAGAATTGTCTAGACTACACATTAACTTGAACGGCTAAGGAAGTTAACCCACTATATGCTAGCATCACATGCTAGACACTTTCACACCAGAGAGTGCCATTTAATGGAAAAATTAATTATCTATTCTAAATCTCACAATAATGTATACATTGATTTTATTTTCCAGCAATAATTTGATTGATCATCCTACAACCTGTCCAGCTGGGACCATCAAGGTTGTGGGAGCTATCCCATGTTGTTTGTCTTTGTATCATCAGCCAATAGATGTGCAGCATTCCTCGTTGCCTTGCCTTGTTGTCTTTTTATCTTGGACAAGTGATGGTTTTCCAACATTTGATGATTCTGGAATCCTGCCGTATTCATCAATTTGACCAAAAGACACAGACAGATTCATTTTCTGAAAAGGCTAAATACATCATGAGCACTGCAGGGTTATGCTATTGTGGTTAGTTAGTCCAAACTTAGTAGGAGAATTAGTATATTGAATTGGCAGGTAATAAATCCTTAAAATGTGTTTGGCTAAAATGCTCATAAATAACTAAATTCCCTCATATTACTGTTAAATCAATAGGAAATCCAGACTTAAAGACTTGAATGGATGCCCACCCTGTTTAGATAACTGTGCAAAGTGCAACAACTCAGCACAGCAATGTAGATTTTACTAAGATACAAGAAATTGTATCTTGAGCATGACACAAACTCAGCATCAAAACACGATGTTGTTGCGTTTATATGTAAATCAATCCCAAAAATATCTCACCCACAGTCTGCAAGGGAAAGTATCACGTTTTGGTCTGCCATCACAGCAAAAATAGACTTCCCTGAAAATAAACAGCTTATCCAAATAGCTCTCCTTTTCATCTATTCTCATACAAACTTTCCCTGACCGCTGACAACATAAAATGAACAGAGGAGAGCAGGATGACGGAAGGAGGGAAGGAGGATCGAATGAGCAGAAGTTGGAGGAGGATGGCAGAAAATAGATGTTTCTGTCGATTTTGCAGGAGAAAATAAAGGCGTGCCGGACAGCGAGGCTTAAAGCCAGATCAATGTTGTCAGCAGCTGGCACTTAAGAAGGGGCCATTAAAGTTTAAAAAGTTTGGAAAGCAGCGCTGGAATTAGGGCCAAATGGGTTAGAGGTGGGGGAGTGCTGGCTTCCATTAAAATCAAAGCCAACAAGAGCTGACAGATCCTCTCAGGATTCCTGCAGTACTCCTAGCTTTTTTTTCATCATCTCTCTTTCCCGCTCTCTTTCTTCATCTCTCTCTAACCTGCAATCATTCACTCTCTTTTCTTTTCTTTTCATATGTGATCACTCACTCTTGCTCACTACCTCTATAGTCGTCTCTTTGTTGATTATTTTTACTCTAAATTTTCATGAATCTACCCCCTCCTCTGTGCGTCTCATCATGTGTGCTTCATGCACCCACAGCTCTTTTCGGCAACTTCTGTACGTCACTCATTCTCATCTAGGTTTTACTGTCATGTTGGAGAGGTTGTTTTTCTTCATTTGCTATTCATTTAAAGAGACATCTCCTATGAGAATAGGCCCCTGAAAACCGGAAAGTTTTGCTGAAAATGAGTCAAGTTTCTAAAATTGTACATTGTCAGCCATGAAAAATTCAGAGAAATTTTGTAAATTGGCTGTCTAGATAAAAGGTACATCCTTCAGGTGTTCTGGGATGCGTCACCGGTGATGTCGCCTGGGGTCATTGGACAGTTTGGTTTCTTCCCAGGGTACTGTGAGTTCCAACATGATCAATTGTTTGGTAGATTCTGAAACAATGATCATGTCTGGTTGCTGCAGTTTAGATGTTACCTTGGATGGGAATTGCAGCTGCTTGCCCAGGTCCATTTCTAGCTGCCAGCCACTGGCAGAGGTGAGAAGTCCAGAATTTGCTCTGGGTTGTAGGTGGGGCTTCTCTCCAACTCTGACGAAAGTGATGATCTTTGGCTAATGGTGGTGTTGATGGCTGTGGTTGCACCCTCTGCAATTATGTTAAGATTCTGGTCATGGCACCAGTGACAACATCTCATCCCCAAGAGTTTTGGGGCTAGAGGTCTTCCAAGAATCTTCTTCTAGAGTATATCACTTTTGCTTCAGATATGCTGATATGTGGGACTTCGGAGGACATCATAGAAAGCTTGAATCAAGAACCTTGTCCTCCATGTTTGCCCACGCTTCCTCCTGGGGAAGTCGTTGACAACCCTTGTCCCTAGAAGTAGCCTATTCCCGCCCAGCCTCTCTGTACTTGAGAGATTCCTCTGTCAGTGACTCCATGACCTCCTTAGTGAGGCCCCTGATCATTAGCTGCAGAATGTTGCTGGTGCCATACAGAGCAACGCTGCATCAGCTCCAGGGTGGGCCCAGGCATCTCAAGTCACTGGAGTTAATTTTTATCTCCGCTGATGACTTTGAGTATCTGTTAAATTATAGCTTTAACATTAAGCAGGATCCTTGTCATGGGGTTAGTTGTCAAATACTCTCTTCATTAGCACAGTTTTAGTGTCAGAGAGGCCACATTTGCAGTCAAGTGGAAAGCTCCAGTGCACTTGGGGTGCAAAATGGTTACAACTTGATTTTTATTTGCCGTGTGCTGAGATGCAGACAGTACAAAAATGCTGTTAAGGGAGTGATACTGGAACACAATCATCCAATACTGTCTAAATAGTCTTCGGTAGGACACATAAGCTCCAGTGCAATGTGCGGTTTTACAGCGAAGCTCCTGCATGTACAAATAAATCATCAAGTATTTATGCTGGCAAAGCTGACAAAGCTATCAAGTCAAAAATATCTCTTTGGTGGGCATTGTTTTTAACCATACATCTAGGCACTGGGTGTTTTTTAACGAGGGCGTGTTTCACAAAAGCAAATTGCAAACATGCTTAGTCTACAGTGCATCACTTTTCATAAACCATGTCATACTATATCATTATAATGGTTTCAAACAGGACACATTTGAACCCAAAAGCACAGCATGAAACAGTAATAGTAGAAGTTCACATTTACTAAGATCAAAATCAGACAAAGGCAAGAGCCAAGAAGACAGTCAAACACAGGCAAACTTATCCAGTGGGTCAGACAGAGAATCTTCAGTCTGAGGGTCAGAAAGGCAAGAAACGAACAATAGTGTTTAATCCCAGAGGCCAATGAAATCCAGGCTTCCCCTGTTTTTCAGGCTCTATATGGAATATAGGTATTTTAATTGAAATATGGTATTAAAAAAATTGCACATTATTCATAAAATAAGACTGAGAAATGCACTTGTGCTACCACTACGAATTATATTGTTTTGCTAAATGAAAGAAATTAATCTCAAGCAATAATGACAATACAAGACGAATGGTAAGATGGCAAATGTTAGTGTTTTAAAATGTCTTCTATAATACAATAAACAATCCTGCCTATTTATTAAAGGCTATCAGATCTGATCTGGTAAAATGCCAGATTTCAATAAGACATTCTGACTTCAACAAAGTACTTATGTACTGTCAATTTTAATCAAACAGCACTGAAATTGTGATCATGCAAATTTCAAGAATTAAGTTACGCAGAACCAGAAAAAAATTGTAACAAGTCATAATATCTTATTAAGAGTATCGTGGACAAATTAGCTTTAACTTTAACTATTGATGCCCTGTTTGTGATATGCACAAAAATAAGTTCATTTCACTCTGCTGCTGACTACTGCAAGGTGAAATTGGGTTAACAACAGAAACTGTTAAAGGTGGTGCTTATTGAGCGTTATTGTTTGTTGACACGATGCTGTGGTTTATTAAAACACTGTAGCCTGGAGGTATTATTGAGCTGAAACACTGGGATTGGCTTTTTTCTTTTTTCTTTTTTTTTCTCGTTACACTGCTGATAGTTTTACCTGTGGGTTATACAGAACGGTGAGTGAATTACGATCCTGGCAGGGGGGTAACTCTCTGCAGCCACTGATAATGTGCGCAGGCCTTGGAAATGTAAAATTACACATATATATATATATATATATATATAAATATATATATAGAAAACGGACAGCAAACGCTAATAAAAATGCACACTCTAAAACAAACAGACACAATGCAACCGCAATAGTAGAGACTCACCTCACACACTGGATGTAAACACACACATACTCAGTCTCTTTTCAGCCTCTGTCATACATAATAGCTGTCAGTAAAATGCGTAGCCATACCAACTCACACACTTAAAAATGCAGAGACACATAAAAAGCACGCACACACACACACACACACACACACACACACACACACACACACACACACATAGTGCGCTCTCTCCTCTCTCATACCAAGATCTCTGTATTCATCATCACCGCCGCTCTTTGAGCGTCTGCATCGATGTGTGAATGTGTGTGCTTGTGAAGGAGAGACAACAGATTAACAGATACTTGCCAATAAGGAGTGGATGGCATGGAAGGCATGATTAACGTCGGAAAAATTCATTAGCCTATGCTTCACACTCCCCGAGGCGATCGTCAGTGCTGTGGGTGTGATGCAACCCTGTCGCAGTCTCTCAGTATGTGGGGGAGTGTTGCCTGTCTCTCTCTCTCTCTCTCTTTGTCATTGTGTGCTTGTGTTTGTTGTGTGTGTGTGTGTGTGTGTGTGTGTGTGTGTGTGTGTGTGTGTGTGTGTGTGTGTGTGTGTGTGTGTGTGTGTGTGTGTGAGTGCATTACTGCTAGCAACTATTCCCGGCGACCTGTTTGTGTGAATGCATGTGTCTCCAGGTGGGTGTGTGTGGATGGTAAAGCAGAGCAGATATCGCTTTATGTCTGCGCTATATCTTGGTTACTATACAGTACAGACTCGCTCTCTCTTCTGCCTCTGTCATTTAGTCCGTTGTCAGGTCCCATTTCAGTGCCTGTCCATTCAACACACGTAATGGTCTGTGTAATACACTCAGATAGCTTCACAGCCTCCCACCTATTTGTGTTGTTAGAGCGTGTGTGTGTGTGTGTGTGTGTGTGTGTGTGTGTGTGTGTGTGAGTGCAGGGGGAGGTAATAGAGAGAAAGAAAAGGATGATAGGAGATCAGGTGAGCTGAGGCTGTCTGAACGTAGAGATTGAACTGTGTGTGTTTGTATGTGCAGAATAACTGTGTGTTATCAGGTGTGTGTCTGCTGGTGATATTTTACTTTTATTGTTCTTACAACCTCTTTCACACCTCTCACCCATCACTCCGCTACACTCCCCCCCCCAAGATACTTTAAAGGTGGTATTTTCTGGTTGATGCTGAACTGCAGCTTTCGAGTTTGTGCTAAATTTTGATTGGACCAAACAGTTCCTGAAGAAGAGCACGATAACTTCGCCGAAGCTGGCTGGAGTGTTTGTAAAACAGTCACGACAAACTAAATATATAAACTAATATAATTAGTTATCTCTGCTGAAGTTGCAGCATCAGCTACCTCTGTTGGGTCTGATGTTTCATTTTCTTTTTTGTGTAATTACTGTGATATCATGAGCTCTTGTTGGTTTTGTCCAGCAGCGCGTGTACATGCGTTTGAGCTCGTGCACCTTCCTCACACGGGGTGTGTGCTAACACTTTTATCAGAGGGGGTACAGTGAAGATTATAATTTAACAGGTATGGTATACAAGAGGGAGCTATTGTTGCATTAGTGTATTTGTCCCTCGGGGAAACACTGTGTTTTAACACTACGTGAACAATGCTTTTGTTGTACAGTGCTGCTGACAAACATGTATGCTTAAAAAAAGCTTAAGTCAAAGTGCATTTTGGATATTTGCAACTGAATGCTAACTAAAATGTAAGAGCATATTGGTTATGTTATAGAAAAAATAGCAACGTAAGCTTTTCTTATGCTTGCCTTTTTTTCCTTTATACTCTTTTCCTGTCCTATCCTGCAGGCTACACTCCCTCCTCCTCCTGGTCTCCTCCGAAACACATTCATAAACTCGTTTCCCCTCCTAAACTACTTCTCAACACACTCTACAACACTTGTTCTTCCTCTTGATCTGCCCCCAAAGACACTCTAACCCTCTAATCTCCTCTGCTGTCTTTTTCACTCCACCTCCCTCCTTTTTTCTTTTTTTTTCATCCCGAGGTCTTCCCTTCATTGCCGCCTTCCTCTCCTCTCTCCCAGCTCATTCGCCTCCCACCCGTTTTCGCCTGTTCCTCAGCTGTGCCAAAGTAAATCATCCATGAAAAATGTTTTGACCCTCCTTAATTGCCACTTCCTGCATGCTTCCCATCTCCATGACGCCAGAGCTGTGCGCTTACTAACTGATGTTGGAGAGAGACGGCCTCAGAAACACATACACACTACTGTATGCACACACCAGGCCACTTACGCAGACTTGCACATTTTGTGCAAATGCATGAGGGACATAATCACAAAGACAGATATAGATGTACGTGTGTATGCAGGGAGTAGACAACATAATATGAACACCTCCTTAGCCTTGAAATGTTCTGGGACTAGTATTTTATACACTGCCTGTATCTTTGTAAATTTACATGACACACAGACAGGAAGGTAAAGGATCAAAAATGGGGTTTTACATACAATGACATGTGAAATGAAAACCAACAAAAATGGTGGTTTTTATGATTGAATAATATATTAATTATTATATTTCTCAATTTTTTGATCTCATTAGTTTTTATAGCCCTTTCAAAAAAGAAGATCTTTTTGATAGATCCTGTGAAATGAATAAATTTATAGATATTCATAAAGTCTCAGTGCACTACAGAAATTTTAATATAATTTATTAAGTATTATATCGTGTATCATGGAGTGAGAGCAATATGTCTGCCGAGGAAAGCAGAGTCAAGAACATGCAAGTGTGCGGTGGACTGTTGCTAATGATATAATGAAAATAACAATATTGGAGAGACTAGAAATGTAATGATGTTAATAGATTGATGGGAACCAACTTTGTAAAATGTATATTACATTAATGAAAATATATATTATTGCTGAATGCATGCAGATAAAATCCTCTCACAAAAGCACTCCTTCATGCCTGTTCTCATCAATATTATATTCACAACCATATGTTCTTACACTCTCGAGAAGATACACGTTTACATGTACAAACCCTCACATACTGATAACAGTATACATAATGCTTAGAGACACTTTCATTTGGGATGAATGTCAGCGCTAATCTGACCTTAACACGCAACAAATGACTTCCCCTTTTTTTCTGCCCCTCTTTTTATCCATCAACAGTCCATCCACCACCTCTCATCCACAGTCCTTGTTTCCAGCTGCTTAGCTAGCATCCATCTATTTCTGTCTCTCCTTCCACCTTCCCCTCACCTCTCAGCTCCCTTCTACTGATCTCCTCCTCACTCCTTCCCTCCTTTTAAGCCACCATTATACCTGCCTATCGCCTGCTCTTCTTTACACACTCAGCCTCTCCTTGTTTGTGTCTCTCCCTCACCCTCCTTCTGTCCTCTGCCACCCTTCCCTCAGTTTGTTGCCATGATGTTTCCAATGTTATTGAGGAAAAAAACAGTAATTTCATTGGCATGTCCTCATATAAATATGCACCCAAATCTCATGTTCCCATCCAATTGACATGTCCAAATTCGTTTTAGGATTTTTTTTTTCTAGCAAGCTGCGTGTTGGAATTAAATTATGGGCTTTTTGTCATCTGTGACTGAAACCCTTCCTCTGTAAGGCTGTAACTGAGCCCTGGCAGCTTTTATTGCTGAGAAAAGGGGAGATGACAGGTGTGCACCAGGGACCTGTTAAAGTCAGACCTTGACATTCAGAAATGTAGTGTGGTATTTCCCTTTTCCCAATGCACAGGGAGAGATGTGCGCATATTCGTACATATTCATATAGGGCCTACATGAATGTTACCACTGTATTAAGGTATTGTATTAATTATTATTAAAGCCAATGAGAATGGCAGGCAAATGAGAAAGTCATCAAATATAATTAATATAATACAAATATACATGAATCCAATATAATCCAATATATATAATTTAAAGATATGGTGAGTAATTTGGAACAATCTTTTTCCAGTATCGTTCACCTCATCTTTATTACTACCATCAATCAACCAATTTATTTATAGACTAAATGTTTCATCACTAATATACTAAAAAAAAAAAAAACTAAAAAAAAACATAAGACATTTTAAGTGTTATAATGGAAAGTAGTGATACAGGAGACCTCTGAGCTGTTAGGAATGACTCTATTCTAACTGCTCTGGTTTCCTGTCTGTCTGTCTCCAGGTTAATGGCTAGTAGATGTGAGTGAGTGTGTGTGTGTGTGAGAGAGAGAGAGAGAGAGAGAGAGAGAGAGAGAGAGAGAGAGAGAGAGAGAGAGAGAGAGAGAGGCCTTTCATACCTTTGATACATAAACATCATATAACATTATCCAGAATTTGCCTGAGACAATTTGTTAGAACATTATATTACAGTATGCAGTTGTTTAACAAGCAGCAAGATGAAGCTTCAGAGGTGAATTATTGGACCGGACAGGACTTTGATGTCATTTAGGAAGAGACAATGACTTAGCAATATTTTCAAGGAAGAGGGGAAAAATGGAAGTTTGGAAGTTGGAAGTTTGAAAATGCAGAAGACCAAGCTGTAGGTTAGGGGAGGAGGCTAAAGGGCAGTCTTTGGTAGTAGTCATAGCAGAATGATGGCTACTGGAGTGCAGGGGAGACAATGGCAGACGACAAAAGGTCGTTGCATCCTCTTCACTGACCTTTGGTGTTTGTGCTTTGCAGGTGTTGTGTTTTTTTTAAGTAATTTAAGAAATACCTTACTGAGCATATGGTCTTTTAAATCCAGTGGCTGCCATCAAAAAGCAATCTCCTTGACCCCTTTTGGCCCAAGCTCATTGAAACCCTTCTAACTATCCTGAAGGTCTGGTATTGGAAATCATTTAGCTGAGTTGTCCAATATTGTGACACCAAGTCAGTGAAAACTGCACTGCCCTGTTTCCTGTTTCTTTGTTGAGTGATCTCATCCGTTTGGCAGATCTTTCACTTGTTTGAAGGAAAACACAGTATTAAATAGAACATTGAGTTTTCTGGGGTAAAAGTTGGCTTTGTTTACAGACTGTGACTCTTTCTTGCTACACGCTTTATCTTGTGTCTATTTTTCCCTGTCTCCTTTTCTTCCCTGCACTCTTCTCCCTCTGATTCCAATGCTTTTTTCCTCACACAACTTGCCCTCTACCTTATTTACTCCAACTTCTTCTTCTTCTTTTTCATAAAAAACTTGTTCTAAATACATATTCCCTCTCTCTCCATAGATCTTTCTTGATGACAATCCCTCTCGACCACAGAGTGTATTCATCCCCTGCGATAATTTGCTCTCTCTTTCTCTGTATCTCTGTATCCCTCCTTAAATTGGTCTCAAAAAAGAACCCTCTCCCCTTTCTCTGTTATTTTAAGCACCTACACAAACCTTATGAGCTCAGTAATTTAAAGCTATAACATCTCTGTTTCCAATTTTATGTTTTATATATTTTTCCCGTCTTTTTATTTCTTCTGTCTTTTGTTCCCATAGATTGCACTCAAATCAGAGTTTTCTAAATCATCTCTCTTTTATGTCCACAGATCTTTTTAGACGCCAAAACTATCAGGCTGGGAAACATTCCCCTCGGCAGTGCTGTGGACCCCCTAGAGGGAGCACCAGCAGGGACCACCTACACCAAACAGACTGTGTATGAGCTTTGTTCCTGTGCTAACGGCAAGGTCTACCTGTCCCCAGCTGAGAAAGGCTCCACCTGCCAAACCACCAGTAACTTTTGTCTCTGGAGCTGAAAGTGGGAGGTTGGCAGACACTCAGGACACATGGACTTTTAGAGTTTGAAGCTAATGCTAGCCATCAGACTGAATCAGCGTGGATTATGACTCGTTGGGAAGCTAATCCAAGCCAACAGACCAAATCAATATGGACTGTAGCATGGCGAGAATGTCCGTTAACCAATCACATTTTATGGATTACGGCTTAGGAGGAAGCTAATGCTTGCTAACGGAACAAATCAACATAGACTGTGGCTTGGTGTGAAGCTACTGCCAGCTAAAAGACAGATTCAAAATGAACTAGAGCTGGGGGAAAAGCTATTACCAGCTCACCGACCAAATTAATATGGATTGGTCAGTAGCTAATGCTAGTTAAGAGGGTGAATGACTTGGTGGGAAGCAATAGCCAACAAGGTGAACTGATGTGTATGATGCTATGATCATGGAAGGACAATCTCATTCGCTGAGGCTCTCCTCGCCCGTCTTTGCCATTGTTGCTGCCATGATGCTTTCTGAAAGTCATAAGGATTATATTCGGGGGTTTTCCTGAGAACAGCAAACTCTCTTACGGTTAATGTGAGTGGTGTGTTCACTGTATGACCAAAATGTCCTGGAAAACACGCTTCTGTTTTGTTAGATATGGTGATGGACACCGCCGGCAGGGACACAGGACGGTAATCTGTCAGTTGGCAAACGGACATGTGTGGATCCTGGTTTATCCCTGAGGGTGGCGGTAAATCAGACAATGGTTTAGTGTAGTGGAAAGCTAAGGCTAGCTAATGGACCAATCTATACCGGAAAGGCCTTCCCCATCCTCCCCCTCCAGTCTTTCAACCCAAAAGTTGACGTGTGGCTCTTCTGCATTCTTCTACATCTGATAGTGAATATGCTCTCTGACTCATATGATAACTAATGCAAATAATTGTGCTTCAACCTTGCCTCAGCAGCTTTCCCCTCATATATTTCTGAATTTTTCACATTCTCTTTTATTTTATTTTTGTTCTACTTTCTTCAGCTCAAAGCTTTTATTTGTTGTCTCTCTGAATCCAATTATTTTCCCTTCGACATTCCTGTAATTCTTTATCTTTCAATATGTTGCTGCTAGAGCTTTTTTCTCATTTCTATATGCTCTAATTATTTTGGTCTGTAATGCATGACCTTGCATTAGACTGTTGTTGTTTTTTTTACTTTATTCTGCCTGTCCACTGTCTTCCACTGGTCTGGCAAAGAACATTGTTCTATCTGCTTTCTTCCACTGGCTTGGTTTAAAAAAAGGCTTTTTTCCTAACCTTGTACCAGATGCACAGTTTCTCTCCCCCTTTTCTTTTTTTTTGACAGAGACAGACAACAAATAAAAACAAAACTGAGTTAAGTCCTATGTTAAATTATAGCTCCAATGAGTGCTATAGCAGACAAATCATTTTATCATATTAGGCCAAACCAATCAGATTTCAACCAATCAGTATTCAGGTGACAGCAGACCAATTTGGCCGTGTTATGTATTGTTATACATTTTAAATCTTCATCTAGTATTCCTTGTATGTAAGACTTTTTATTCACTCGTTCTGTGTGAACTTTTTTGCTCTTCTTGCCAAGTCTGTGTCATTTAGACACATTTCAGCTCCTTGCTCTGCCTTTTCTTCCTTCTTTACTTCAGCATTTCTATCTCTCATATTCCTTACTCCTCACTACTCTGCATTTTCTTTCAGTTAAATTTAACAAGAGCATTTTTTAATATTTCTTATCTTGTCTCCTTTATTACCCATCACCCACTAAATGACATGATTGTGATGTTGTTTCTTTTCTTATTTCTTATTCCTTCAGTCTTTAACCTCCTTTGACCATCACAAATTCAAATATCAGGAAAAAATGTCACTTAACCTCCTCACTATGCCCCCTTCACACATTCTGTAACCTAATCAAGACGATTTAAAAAGGTCCAAAAAATGATTTGGGGCACTATTTCTTTTATATATTAATCAGTCTCAGATGGGGAATCAGTATGAATGGCCTCAAGATGGCTAACCTGGGTGGAAATTATAGGAAGTCAGCAACTTTTGCAGCAGAAATCCCCTTAGAGGAAATTCTAGATGAATTATTATTATGGATGAAGTTGTGTGTGTATGGACTCAACTGGATTAAGGCCCTGAGGCGTACTTTCTTTTTTAAACAAAGTGATACACAGGTGCCTTTGCTGCTGTTGGTAAAAGCACATCACAGTCTGAATCTTCACACTACTCTCAGTGGACCTGCAAGTGTCTCTGGAAAAATCTATGTATTTATCAATTTACCGTTCTATCTATTTAGTTTCCTGTGTTTTCCTCCCCTGCTCTCCTTGTTTTGTAGAACTCAATATATCCAGCTGATGAAAGAACAGTTCAATCCTGGTTTAATTTTCTGACGTGTTCCCTTATGGTTTTATTCTTGATAATAAAAAAGCACAAATTATGCCATGTATATAACAATACATATAAAATACAAAATAAAACAATATTGTTTTTAAAGATATAACCTCTGGAGTCTTCTTTGTTGTGTAAATCCTAATTATTGCTTTCATGTGTCTAACGAGAGTCTGGTACCGTTAAACTGTGTGTTCCCAACAGAAATTAAAATGTTTCCCCAAAATCTACAGAATTTACAGACAAAATATCTAGATTTAGCTTTAACAAAAACTATTATATTTGTGTTTACACCTATCCCTGTGTCCTGTTTCACAGTCAAGAACCTTCAAATGATGGAGAACATCTGAGAAAATTAAAGACACAATCAAAAGTTACAGCATTTCATATGTGACATTTTTTCATGCTCCTTCTATAATATGTGTAGTTTTGGGGGAGGCAGTTGCACCGCTGACATAAATAAAGTGATAGTTGTTATTTGAAGCACCCTCTAGTGGTAATATGCTGCAGTACTTATTTATAGTGTCATGACCGACTCACAGCCATGGCCAGATTTTGCATCCCTTGATTCCAGCATGTCGTCAGGTTTAGGAAACAAAAGCAGCTTTGAATAACTAAACTTAATCAATAATTCTTAGTTGCTTTTAGCACATTATCAACTTGAATGTATTGTCAGTTAACATTTTACTGGCATATTTAGTATCAACATTGTGTAATTTAGTTGACAAACTTATTAAAAACCTTTCCTCATTGTGTTGATGGAAAATTTGATCTAGTAAATGTGTGGGGGGTTTTTTAGCACATTTTTTGCTGAGGCAAAATGGCAGTGTAGAAACATAATTTCAGGCAGACAGGTTTGGCTAACACAGTGACAGTTCCTTAAGTTTAATTTCATATATCAGTCACTGGCCGGCAATTATTTCCAACCCTCCTTGACATTTTTATCCCCCGCCATGAACAAAGTGAGGTCAGGGATAATGAGATCTCGAATACTATTCAATATTTTTTCATGAAACTTTCTACCCAAACAACCAAGTACTGAAGACATCCTATTGCACCAATCGTCCCCTATAAAACCCTGAATGTATGAATTGTTTGCTATGACCTTTAATGACAAGAACATGGAAGAAATCAAACATCTTTGACTTAAGTAGGTAGTTAAGCAAAGACAAACAAAAATAAAAAATACTCTGAATTAGTTTTACCTGGACATTTATCATTTATAGCAGGTTAATTCTGAAAATAAGTGTTGTCAATAACAGGTTTCACCCCATCCTATGGATATGTAGTTATTATGGCTGCAGCAGTCTTGACCTGATGGGGAAAAATAATGTCATGATTCACCACAGCACACGACCTTATACCTACCTATCACTGTTTCTTTTCTCTTAACTCGGATATGCATCCTTTTTTTTCCTTGTCCTTCTACAAGTGTTAATAATCATTACCTTAATGCATTGAGAATTGCAGTTATTACATTTTCTTTCAGGGGAAGAGGTTTAGATCACTTTACTTATCACTCTATCTTGATTTGGCAAGTCTTCTCATTTTAGCTTCATTATAAAATGGATCTGGGCTTCTGAAATTAAACAAAAAGTTAGATTATCAGCAGAATGGTGAGCCAAATTTGAAATACATTTTGTTCTCATCCATTTTTCATTTGTCGGGTAAAATTGTTGCTTGTGAAATTGCATTGGCAGAGAAAACTCACTATACTAGTCTTTGTGTGAACAACATCCAGGAGGATATACACAACACAAATGAAACATTATTGATCAAAAGACATGTTGTCCACTTTACTGTGATAGCATGACTGTGGTCACCCTTTTTTTGTCACAGTGTCAAGTAGCAGAATTAACAGAGCTGCCCTGACAAACCTGTCGTTATCTATCACAGGACCGCACACACACACACACACACACACACACACACACACACACACGCACACGTGCGCACACGCACACGCACACACGCGCACGCACGCACGCACACACACACACACACACACACACGCACACACAAAGCAGCCAATGATGAAAGTGTATATTTGGAAAACAAGCACCGTCAGAGCCAGCAATGGACAGAGATAATATTCTCTCATTTCCTCCTTGCACATTGAGACACATTACCTGGGGAGCAGAATGGTTCGGTTGATCACAATGTACAAGAGAAGAAAGCAGGGTGAGGAGATTAAATAGAAAGATTTGTAATGGCGATGGAGAGGTTGAGGTGTGATAAGGTGCTCTGTTTCTATGAATAACCAACACATTTTCAGTCATTTCATAACCAGAGGCGCTATTGTGAAATGAGTTGAGGACTGGATTATCATTTAGTGTTGTGAGGGCTGCCGTCAATCATGGCTGCTTCAATCACCTGCTCTCATCCTTCAGGATGAGAGATAGCATGCTGACAGCCTCATCAAGGGAGAGGAGAGTCTGACCTGGCTAAACCTGAGAGATAAATGAAATGGAAAAATAGCGTGACGTCACATAGGAAGGGCATATGCAACCACTGCGAGCAAACAAAGCATGTGAATGTGAATAGCGAGGACAGCAGGTAGATCATTCTTTCAAAGGAATTCAATAGAGGGCAGCATGGTGGTGTAATAGGGAGCGTTGTTGACTCACAGCAAGTCCTGGATTCAAATCCACCTGAGGATCTGGGACTTTTCTGTTTGCATGTCCTCCCCATGTCTGTGTGCATTCCCTCTGGGTACCCTGGCCTTCTCCCACCTAAAATGTGTGATGTGTGACACCATACAAATGGTTCCCAAGAACAGCTTTTCTTCAGCTGTACACAGAGCCAGTCGGGCCCAGAAGGCTCAAATCTGGAGTTACAGTAAGTAACTAACATTATAGTTCATATAGGTTCCTCCCTCTAAGGCCATTTCTTGTGGGTTAGAGGTGAAGCAGAAAGTAGTCTTTGCTCGATTCTTCATAATAATATGAGGGCTGAGGAACTGAGGACACATGTTGCACACTGTAACAGTCCAGAGTAGAAGAAGAAAAAAACAGCTCTCCAAGTGCTAACAGGCAGGAGAGAGACAGAGAGAGTGCACAATCGTAAAAACCCTCTACTCAGACAAAACACTTACTTCAGAGTAGAGGAAAGGGGAACATCCTGCAGATAAAAACAATAAAAGAACAGGAAGAAGCCCAGGAAGCCATAGTGCAAATGTCTTCTTCTGTCATTCCTTTATATACAGCCACGGAGGATAAAATTCCTCTGATGGAGTGCTCTCTGATGCTTTCCGGGCGATCCATTCAATAGGAGAGATAAGCCAGAGAAACTGCCTCACACAGCCAGCGTGACAAGTGCCGTGCAGACAGGGGAAACCCCTGAGAATGTTCCCTGTAGTGCACAAGTAAATGCTGGGAACAGCGCAACGCAGCTGTGCATGTAATATAACATGACATTGTGCATACCGAGCGAAGAAAATGAAATGTATAGCTTCATCGTCCGACATGTGAGGAGGAGCAGGAAAGAAACCAGCCCAACGTTAACACCATCGATCAAAAAGAGCTAGACGTGCATATAGGTGTAAAAGCCGGGTAGGTCGCAAAATAGGCAGGCTGCCGTCTCCCTGCATCTCAGGGGATGATGGAGCTACAGTACAGATTGATCAGTCTTTTTGCCTGACAGAATCTTAAGCAAAACCGGACCCTGGGTCTTTAACAATAATCTTATACTCCTTAGAATGGCCAGAAAGTGTCATTTTTACCCCCATCCTCGACTGTCAGGAACTGTAAAGATGCCATTTCTTGGTGGAGCTAATTAGATCATTTACATCTCTTTTTCAACAATTTCATTTTCAGTTTCTATTTATTCTAATTGTTTCCATGTCTACACTGAATAATTAACACACTACAATAATTAGTAGTATTGGAGAATATTATAAGTAAGAGTTAAAAACATATTTTGCATAATTTTGTTTTACTGTATTTTCTCTATTGGGAGTAAACCACAACAATTCACTGAAATCCATTCAGAGCTTTTTGAGTTATCCTACTGACAAACACACACACACACACACACACACACACACATTGATCAAAATTTGAACATAAACACTATAGAAATTCACGGTGCGCTGCCCACATACTGCATGAAGGCACTTCTAGGCTGCATTAGCGTTAAGTGTCACTTGTGAATATGAATGTTTCGTAAATCAGCTATTAGAGGTTGAGATGTTTGTCACCAGATGCCCAGAACGTTTTCAAGATGTCTGCTCCTTGTCCTTAGATGAGGATTTCTCATCAGGTGAAAATAATGGGTCTCTGATCTCTCACATCCATCTCATCTATTCTCTTTCACTCGTTTCTCTTGTCCTGCAACACTGCAAAACTTCTTGGGTATTCATCCGGCTTCTGCACTGTGTCATGTTATCCAAATCCCACAGGCCTACCTGTAGCCCGTCATATGGCGGCCTGCTTATCAAAAACATTGAAACAATGGGTGTGGTATGAACGTTGAACTCAAATGTTTTATACAGAGGTTTCTCTGAGGAGTAAAAATGATTCCCTCTGCAATCATTTTATGGGGAAGAAATGAACTAATGAACTGAGAGATGTGAGGTGGTTGTTTTTAATAATAATAACAATAACTTTAATTTATATAGCGCCTTTCAAGAGACCCAAGGATGCTTTACATAGTTACAAAAATAAATAAAAGCAATAATAAAGACAGCTGAAAAACTGTAATGGCAGTGGATGGGAGAATTGACAGTGTTAGCTGTTCCAGAGGGAGTTCCAGACGGTGGGGGCTGCGACGCTGAAGGCTCTGTCTCCAAACGTTCGCAGTTTAATTGGTGTGGGGGGTGGAAAGCAGACCCATGTCTGAGGACCGCAGCTTCCGGGACAGAGTATAGGGATGGAGGAGGTCCGTTAAGTACTGTGGGGCAAGGGCATGGAGGGAGTTAAAGAGTTACATGCATCATCTCTCACCGTATAACTCGATTGACAGTTGCGCTTCCATCACAGAGTTCAGCTGGACCAGAGTAAAAGCCTATAGAAGCATCTTGAACCATGGCCGAAGTGCAAACGCAATCCCTCCCAGTGGGGGACAGTCAGACATGCTCAGGGAGAACCAGAGAGCACACTGTGCATTTCCATGTGTGCCATTATGTTGAATTTTGCTCTGACGATCCTGGCTCAAACCTGAGAGATCAATTTGGGATAGATTCTCCAGTCCAGTTATGTCCACCTCTCTGTTCAAGTCGCCATGAATATACACTGCTCTGATGGACAGTAAGCATGTGTGCAGCCAGCGTAACAGCCGTCTGGCTAAGCTCAGGAGTGCACTCCGCCCTTAAGATGAATGTAAGCTGCTGTTACTTTTTTTTATCTGTGTTATTCAGCACATGTTGGGTTCTGCAGCAGTGGTGCGAAATGTTGGATCACTTTTCACATATAGGGAGCACTTCTAATGCATTTATGTGGAGCGGCATGTGAGTGGGAAACTGTTTGCTCGGTTGGCCTAATCAGAAATGGAGGAAGTGATGGAAATCATGCATCTCTGCTGATGTACAGGGGTGATGCATAAGAGAATGAATCGTTTCCACAGCTGTTAACATCATGCCCAGCAGCTGCATGACAGAGAGAGCTGGTAAAGGCTAATTTACACTCAATCTACATATGAAAATAGACAAGTATCCGTATCCCACATACTTCCACATACTTGACACTAAGGTTGCGATAATGTACCTAGTAAATAAAAAGCTGCAAAAGAGGAGGCATTGATGAACTCAGCAGTCGTCTGTGAGGCCATTAAATGCATCGCCATGTGTGGAAGGTGTGTTTTTACTTTTTCATTTACGTTGTGCTTCAAATACCCAGCTCATCCCTATTTGCTCTGTTGGGTAGCTTCATTTAATTGCTTGGCTCAACGTTGTTCTGAGACACAGAGTCAAACAATGCTAGATGATCTTGAATTTCTCCCACAATAGATTTCTAACACAAGCTCTGTATTTGTGTGTGCATGTTTGACATTGTAAGGCTGATAAAGGATGTGGATGTATATAATGTGACAGGTTGGTCACAAATTTAAATGTTGTTGCAAAGAATTGTGGGTTGGCATTATCTCCTTTCCTTTCATAAAGGATGGTGCAGCGTATCCTGTGCTAAAAGAGATAAGAAAAGAAGCACTGAAGCGCCTTTTGTTTGCATTTCGAGAAGTCAAAAGCTGTTATCATGGCTGCCACTTACTTCATACTTCATCACATTTTACTCACCTTCCTAAGAATAAAAATGAGTGCTGAAAACTTTCCAGCTGCAGCCCAAGTTTGCTACTTGTCTCCCCTGTTTGCCATTTGAAGCTCAACCCTCTGTTGATTTCACCAAGGCTCTTCATCTTGATAACCCACACACACACTGTCATTCTGACAGAAATTGGATGTCACTAAATTACCCATAGGTAAATTCAAACAGTGTCGGCTCGGCCACTCGACATTCTCAAGTGAGAATGAACTTTTTCTCTTTTTCTTCCAATATCACTTCAGAAGCAGCAGAACCGAAGAAATCTTGGCCTCATCTTCAATAAGAAGATGTATAATTAGGGTGACCCTGTCTTTAATTTAACGGCTGCAGCTCTAGACGTAGCTTCCTTGTCAGATCAGACCACCTTTAATTATAAGTTTTAAAACTGTTCAGTTGGTATATGTGTGTGACATACTTAATTTTCTATTTTAATTGTGTTACATTTCAGTGGTGTTAATATTTTACCATGCATCTTTCTTGTATGTACTTTGCTTCTATTATATTAACTCAACGTCTGATTCACTGTTTTTCTATTTCAAGGATGTTAGGTATCTGGGAATGAGATCTGAATACTGACAACCTGTGAGACAACCTGCAGGAGTCTCTACCCTCTACTCCTCTGCAGACCCAGGTAGTCTCTATGCTAATTATTCTTGCCAACAAGACACTGAATTAGCCGCTGAATGTGGTAATACATGTTTCAATTCTTCTTCTTTTTTCCAGCAGTCAGTTCAAGGAGGCCATGTGCAGAGAGCAGACTCACGCATCCCGAATAGGATATCCTGTATTTACTCCTGTACCAAACCAAATAAATCTAAAAGCATGGAAATGACACTTTCTATTACCTGGCTCAGCATAGGCAACATGAATTTGTCAAATGTGATGGGTAAAATGGGTAAAAAGGAACTTTCTTGACAATTCTTATTACTCTTGTTGTAATGGAAATGTGATATAATGTACTGTAATATAGAATATGTCCTACTATAGGAACTGAACAGTATCTCCCAGATTCTGGTAGTTTCAGTTGCTCAGTGATGGAGGACAACACTGTGAATGGGCATTCTAGTCACTGTAAAGACTAAAGAACAAGTGACAAATTTATAAGACTTATTAAAATAAGTTTCTTACACTCATTTGACATTTTATGAAAAAAGAAAATGAATTACTTTCTTTCTTTCTTTCTTTCTTGCTTGCAAAGAGATGTGTGGATTGATACCACTCTAGTATGTGACCATTACACATCAAGCTTAAGAGATTAAGATTAGCTTTGCTTAGCATAAACTCTAAAACAAAGAGGAAACAGCTAGCCCGTAGAAATATAATTCCAGGACATAACTGCATTAAAAACAACATATATCACTCTATTTACATATTAGTATAATATTATACTACATGCCATGTGATTGGTTCTGTTTTACTTTACTTCCACAAAGTTGACCCATTTTTGGTGACACAGTTTGCTTCTTGTCTCTCTCACTGTGAGCCTTTTTTTTTTAAATCTGTCATAGATGTTAAACAAGCAGACCATGAGTAGTGGAGCGCAAGTATCAGAGCATGACAAGTTCAATTTAGTATTTTAAAGGCTGAAGTAAAGGCAGAAAGAAGGTAGCTACAGCTGACAAGCCGAGAGTTGACAAGAAGCGGAATCAGAGGACTCAAGCTTATGTGCAGTCTGAGTCTTGGACTCAAATGACCTAGAACATTTTAAGAGGATCACATCAAGGTTTTTGATAAATATTATTATAGACTTAATTCTGTTTTGTGAATGATGAAAAGGATTGTTTGTTGGAAAACTACTTGTCAGATGTTGTATTGGATAAATTTAGCATTTGAGGTACTGTCTTAGCAGTTTGGGGGCAAAATAATCTTCCTTGTAAGAAAAACGTAAGCACATTAGTATGTTTTCATTTCACCTCTGATATATAATCAATATTATGTTTGCACAAACTAATATAAAATTTGGGCATTTTTGTCTAGAATTAGGTGAAAATAATTATTTTAGCCGCTTAGCACCTTTCACTGCCATTCATTTAGGACTTCTTCGTTAGCGCGCTCGAGGTGAATTGCAGCCAATTTCGGCACAGTGGAATTAATAGGGAGTGAACAGGCTGTGTGTAGAAGGGCTGTGGTGCAGTCTTAACTTTGAGCTGGATGACTGGAGTATTGGTAAGGAAATTAAATATGTTGAGATAATGTTAAAATATTTATGTTTTGTTGTCATTTTCAAACAATTTCTGTCGTTTTCACTGTCTTTCAACATTCTCTTTTTACAATTTGTCACACACATAAATGCACCCATATCCAGGAGAGGTGACCTTGGCAGCAGGAACGCCCTGCGGCGGCTGTGTAGCTTGTCAGGCTCACAGAGTGGAGAGCAGCTTGATGTTGTTGTTATTGTTGTTACTATTGTGTTCATCAGCCACCAGGGGAAGAGTGCAATGGCCTGGAGTATCTGCTCTGTTGTCAATGACAGTCAATGACACTCTGTGGTTAAGTGAAAAGGATTAGCCAACCTCCCTCTCTCTCTCTTTTCTCTCTCTCTCTATCTCTTTTTCTTTCTCACTCACATACAAACACACAAAAAAACATTTTACCCCATTGGTATCGCTTGTAGAAAGTTTTTAAAAAAAACATTGAAGTAGTAAAAGCATGAAGTACATTGGAAATCAAAGGATGAACAGAGTGAGATTTAATTTTATTTCCTCAAAAATGTGCACAACATCCTTCATGAATCTGCTTTTTAAAGAGATAATACCAGCATACATGATATTTGTTGGGACATCCAGTATTTGGCATATGACATGTAACTTTAGGAGATTTCTTTTTCATCGGTTTCATCATTTGTTTACTTAAGTTAACATTTGCAGGGAAAAATATAGGGCCAATGACAGGACAACCCTCCTCTGAAACTGAGACTGTGTGGGACTGCCAAACCTATTAAGTCTAATGAGACACACTATCAATGTAATAGCGAAAAACGTTCCTCCCTACATTCATCACAAAGAAAAGCTCAATTCCTTACTCTACTTCAAATGTAATAGGACTTTAACCAATTACAAACCTTTCCAATCTCTGCTCTGAAATCAAATTGACCAGGTTAGAAGCACACCTATGGTCTAAAGTGCCTTAAGCTAATTAGTAAGTAGCCTCTGCCAATGCCTCTCAGGTCAAAGCTAACAATTACCATCTGGCCACTCTGAGTTGCACTTCTGATGTTAGCCAATTACAGCTAATTTCTAAGTCATATCATCCAATTTTATTTCCATTGCCACTCTGGAATCTGCAGATCCATTAGTCACACACACAAGCATATCCTGGAATCACTGAAACGACATCATAAAAACATGTCACTCCCGCAGTCTTTTCCCTTAAGTTCAAACATTGTTAATGGCAGCAGTCAAAGCCCCACCATCTCTCTCTCATGATAATATCACACTTTAAACTCAACGTCACAGGAACAAGAAAACGAGAAGACAGAGAATGCTGCTCAGGGCTCTGCATAAGCAAAAATCTCCCTTCATTTTCATCCACAAAACAATTTGTCCACCGAATATCAACATACCCTCAACAGCTCATGAGCATGTGTGATAGGCCCTGAAAGATGGTGAACTATGCCTGGGCAGGGCAAAGCCAGTGGAAACTCTGGTGGAGATCCTGATGTGCAAATCAGTCATCTGACCCGAGTATATGCTAAACAATCTAGTCGCTTGCTCCCTCCAAAGAGTCTTACAGTGTTATCTGGTAAAGCAAATGATTAGAGATCTTGGGGCTGAAACAATTTCAACCTATTCTCAAACTTAAAATGGATAAGAAGCCCGACTCCCTGGCTTGGAGCGCGGTTGAAAATAAATATCCATTATTAGAACATGTTCCATGTCCGGATGTAATAACTGATATCATCATATCAGACACTTCCTACAAAGCATCATTCACCTGTTTTTCATCAGATAATGATCAGCTACATCTGTTGTGATAAAAGTGGAAAAAATAAGAAATTAGAAACATTGGTTTTGGTTAGGCTAGATTGACTGAAATGTTTAAATAATAACCTGATGTCTTACAAAAGACAAAAATTTCAACACTTTTCATTGGCTGAAACTTGACTAAAATATGAATTCGTCCATTTTTCTTTGACTACAATAAAAGTTAAATGTAATTCTGATGAAAATTGATTTTCCAATTTCTGCTGTTTTCACCTAATCCTTTTGCACTTGGATGCAACTTATATTTCCCAGCATCTGAGCAAAAAGAAAATAAACACTGTAATGCTCATGGGATGCTCCCCATGTGTTCCTCTCTTTTTTTCTTTTATTCTTTGTTGTTTTTAGCCAGTTAATGCCATCGGCCCCTATGGTAAAATGTCATATTGGAGGGAAAATGTAATAACTTGTCCACTGGACTTCCATTTTCATTTTAAAACGGCAGAGGCTTGATGTTTGGTTCACCCTGTAACTCACCCCAGGGTTTTCGGGGTAAATGGTGATACCAACCTTCCCATCTCCTTTCATCATTTCTCTCCCCAGGAGGTCAGATAAAAGACAAAATCAGGATTTTTTTTTTTGTGAAGCAAACAGCCCTCAGGGTGCCTGTTTTTTGTGTGAGTTCAGTCCCTTTCTCGGAGATATTAAAGATACAGCTGATATTAAAACAGTTTCTTCTTATTCAATTACTCATCTTCCATGGGGTTTGTTTATGCCTCTGTTCATTGGTTTTAATGCTTTTATAAATGGCACTGTGGCCTTGTAACCCAATTACTACATATTGCAATTGCATACCAATTATGTGTCCATGTGTATGGATGGGTAATGACTTTAAGGTATATCCTTTGGAATTTAAATCAATTTTGCTGGCAATGTAACAGGGTTTGTGATGCATTTCAAGTACATCCTCTGGAGATTGAACAGCAATTTGTGTTTTCAACTTTGGTTCATTAGCAGTCATCTGGCTTTTTGTCAATACTATCGACCAGAGGCTCACAGAGAACATCCTCTGCAACAAAGACAAAGAAAGTTTGCCTTATCAGTGTCCATCCTTTATCCTCTAAAGCATGCTTTACCGGAGTCCTTATCATGAAAAAAAGGGTCTAATCTTTTTGTATCTTCAAGCCATTGTGTCCATTAGAAATATTTGTTTGTCTCCACTGGACTTTGATAAATGAAAGATCTGTTCAATATTCTTATTTGTTCATTTTGATTTTGATCACAGATCGTGTTTTGAGCAGTGACTATGCTCCTAAACCAGAAAATGGGATCACACTCCAAGAGAATTGTACAACTACTCGAGGCAAACACTACTGCTTCCTTCAAATGTGCTTGATGTACTTGATTAATTTTCCAAGAACTAATCTTGTGTTTTGGTAATTATGTAGATAATATATTGTACGTGGCTTGTTAAAGTTATTAAAAGCTTTTCTTCAATCTCCAAATCTCCAATCCACCACTGCGATCTCAGAAAGTATTTTCATTAGACAAAGAAATCTGAGATAAAGAGTAATTTTAAATGCTCTCTCTCTTATGCAGGTGTACGCACATTGATTTTGATAGAGTTAAACAGTTACCTTTTAATGTTTTTTTCAAATATTTTTTCTCACTACACTGATTTGATCATTTCATTATTATGTTAAAGTTTTATCTATGAAGCACCTGCTTCTTACCTTCTTTCCTACATAGCAACTTTCAGCCCATTGTTTAGCTCTTTGACCCGCAACTTAACTATTTTGGTACACTCTCAGAGCTTTCATAGTGTCATTGCTGCCTGCAGCAGGCAGATGTTTTCAGTGAAAATGCTCTAAAATTTGCATGTTCACTATGGTAAACATAGCAGAGCATTTAGCTGCTGATGAGGCAGATATTTCCTTCGGGAACTGGTAGAGACCAAAAACAGAGCTAAAAGTGAGTGAATTTTGGACTTCGCCATGCAGGTAGACAAATTGTTCAATGTGAAAATAAGCATCTATTTCTAAACACATTTGCTACATCAACCCAGAAGAGGTATCTAATGCCTCACAAGCATTTTATAGCATGCACATATAAAAAGAAAAAGAAACGAGGATTAAAAGGCCGAGGGACACTCATTAACCCATCCCCTCCCATTCAACCCTGAGCATTCAGCATTTTACAAAAAAGAGAAAAGATAGACCGAAAAAAGGGAAGAATAGAAGGAGAAAGCCCTTCATTTAGTGCCCCATCCTGATCTCATGAGAAGGAGAAATTGGAATCAGAGACATGGCTCTTGAGACCTTGAGGAAATTAAATACTAAATTCAATGGGCAGACCGTCTCATCACACCACACGTTTGTCAAATGACTCGGGAATTGAATCCCTTGAAGCCTTGCTGGGGATGTTATTGCTCTAGTAGCTATTTCTGTTTAACAAGGCTGGGGCTGAGGCGGGGTCACACACACATGCACACACACACACACACCCACCACACATGTATATCCATTTTGATGCATTTAGATATATTCAATGTCACACACGTGCAAGTGCACACACACAGAAACCTCTAAGCAAAGAGAGCTAAGCCCAACAACCATAAATCTGAAAAATGGTTGAATTATTTTTGTTTTTCAGGAACGAGAAAAAGTAGGAAAGAAAACATTTCTTATATGAAACCTTGGATCATGGATCAGTACTTAATCTTCTGAGAAAGGGTATAATGTACGAGTTGGAGTGAATATGTGGCATTATCTAAATCACCTGCATCAAACACCTTCAGGTTATCCATTATTTCCTGCTTATTTGCTTTTTGTTTGTCAGGTGGAAAAGTGATAACAATTTGTCATCCCAACTTTTTCCGTGAAGAAACACGAAGACAGCAAATGAATCCATATAAAATAAGTACAGTGTTAAGAGAGATAGATAACAAGATAAGATTTGGGTTGACTGCTCACTTCCATCATCATACTGAAAATGTAAACTGGGCAAAGGGAAATTGACCTGGGGTAAATCTGACAAGGGGGACCCACAGGAGTCTGAATGTCTGAGACTCCTGTTAGTCAACAGGAGAAAATATACCTTAGGCAAAATAAGCCCAATTACATTAACCCTAGTGTGCTGTTTGTGTTTTTGAGACATACCCAGCATCCGCTGGTCATGTGGAACCACAACATTATGGGGATTTAAACAATACAGCTATAACAATTTGCTTAAAAATACTTAACAGATGTTGACTTTACCTTAATTTCAAGCACGAGTAGGATGGTTGACCAGTGAGTGACTGTTATGCATTTTCCATGTGAGTCTCTGCATGTGTGTGTGTGTTGTTTGTATCTTGAACATTCTCCAATTAGCTTTTTTGCAATTGAAAACAAAATTTGTTTGTATTTGAAATGTTTCTCTTGGGCTATTCTGAAAAGCAGAAGCACAGAAATATTCAAATTTGAGATGTTTTCACAATGAGATGTAGAGTAGTGGACACACATGCACGTACTGTATGGCCTTCACAGGGCATCAGCTGTAGGCAGCAGGACACCAGCATGCATACATGTCTTTATGATGAAGCAGTTACAAACCCTGGTTAAAATTTTATTGTTTTTTGTTTTTTATGTGAGGCAGATGTTAAAACTACTGCTCCTCTGTAATAAAAATGCACTGGGAACTATTAAATAGCAAACCATTTAGAGGCCCATGGAGCCCAATTAAATTTCTAGCATGTAGGGCAGCCAACACATTCTCATCCCTGCTCATCACATACTGATGTGTTGTCAGGCCTTTGTGCATCGTATCCAGAAACACAAGGTACCTGCATCTGTGGCCAATGCACAAACCATTCCCTTCAGTGTCTGTGGCTTACAGGCAAGCTATTCCTGCCACAAAAACTTATATAACGTGTTAAAAAAATGGCCATTAGATAGAGTTTAGCTATATGATTAGAATAAGGAAAAGATCAATGATGTTCTAAACATGAAAGAAGACTTTTTTTAAGCGTATTACAGTATTGAGTATGAATATTACTGCCTAAAACGTATTTTTGGTGGAGTTATAGAGTTGATTTGAATTCTGCATGTAGCACATAGTGTTCTTAAACAACACTATATTCTGTCTTCAACACTTTTTGTCAAAAAAAAAATAGAAGAATTAAAATTTATGAAGAAGTTTATTGTCTATTGTTGGAGATTAGGTTTGAAAATTATTACCCAAAAACAACTTTTGCTTGAGTCATGGCCCTGGATTTGAAATTTGTTTTTAGTGTTTTCTTGCAAACCGTTATGCACATTAGAAACAAGCCTCATGTGCTGGGTTGATTGATTGATGACTATGTTTACTCATTTGAATCTGCACAGGTCAAGAGTCTTCACAAAGGGGGGGGGCAGAAAATACGAAAAGGTTCTCAGTTGGTAAAGGAAAGATCAACTCTAGTTTATTCCTTTTCTTGTTTACAACTGTTGGCAATGGGAGCATTATATCTGCAGACAAACTCGAACCCAAAGGTGACAGCAAGAGGAGATTGAGTTTCTTGTTAGGGTTTGTGTGAGTTCACCTTCGTGTGTGTGTGTGTGTGTGTGTGTGTGTGTGTGTGTGTGTGTGTGTGTGTGTGTGTGTGTGTGTGTGTGTCCTCTCACCTGGACATGTGTATCCTATTTGCAGAATAAGTCACCCTGCCTGTCAGGGGAATTTGATGAACGTGGACACCATATGGTGAGGCTAATGATTAATGTGATCACACACCAAAAGTATCTGCACACACACTCACACACTCATGCATATATAGCACTAGCAGACGTTGACGCTCATTCCCTGGAACATGTTCATAAGCACAAATACATCCCTTCACACCCGCAGGCTCTCATAAATAGAGTCCATCTGAAATGGGATTTCACTCAGTTCATGAAACACTGACTCCAAATTACAAACTAAGAAAATAATGCAAAAATACTGTCAGGCTCAGCCATTCTCTGTTGATGTACTGTAGATGAGAACACACTGTAAAAGGATATAAGTCTCGGGTTATTTGCCACATTTTAGAATATCTTTAATTACAGAGACAGCAGTGGTTCGTACTGGCATCACATCACATTCTCAACAGCCAGCATAGTTTAGTTCCAGAGTTTGCTTTTTGTTCCTGCTTTCACCTTGGTTTCTTCCCATCAATTAAAGACAAATATGGAGGACAAGAGACTAATTAGTCCATACTTGGGAACGGGACTGTGATTGTGAGCAATGTGAACTGGCCGCCAGTCAAGGCTGCGCTCCCATGAACATATAGACAAGGAAAGCCTCCAGTACTCTTGGCAGTCACAAAAGGATAAAACACTACATTACATGGAGAGGACAGTCTGTCATTTACCACTGAGGTCAAATTAGAGAATCCAGTCTAGTAAACAAATTATACTCTCTTTTTTTTGGCATTTGCTGTGTGCCTTTAGTAGCACAATCTATTTGATAACCCAGCCACTGGAGGCCAACAAGCCAGTGTAATCTTGGTGCCGGTCCCCAGCCCGGATTAATGGGGAGGGTTGTGTCAGGAAGGGCAGCCTGTGCCAGATCCACTGTGGCGACCCATATAATCGGGAGCAGCCGAAAGAAGACAAATCTATATGATATTTTCCTCAAAAGGAACTTTTCTCTCCATTCACACCTCAGGTGGTCTTTTGCAAGGAGAAAGACCACACTCTGGTTATATGTTGGTGTAAACCAGGAATTTTATTTGTTCATATTTTATATAAATTTTTGATGAAGGATTGATCACAATATAAAAAGATTCAAGATTTAAGATTCTTGATCCTCAGTGGGGTGTGAGTTGGACTGTTTCCCCTGAAGTCAAGTCAAAAGAATAATAGGTATTAATTCGTACAAAGCAAAAGAAGCATGCATTTTGGATACCAACAGGACTAGCATACTCATACTCTTAACCTCATCCGCCTCCGAATCTACACTTCATTTCTTCCTCACTGCGCCTCCAGGTTTGTAAAACCCACACATCCACATGCTCACACACACTCTCATATTGAGGGTGAAGAGAGGTTGCCTTCCATTTGTTTGTGTTTTATGCTAAGCTGAAAATTGCATTTGTCGATGTTCTGGGATTAGTTTATTCGGGATTTACTAGAAATAAATGGGTTTTCTCAACAAGCAGAAGAGAGGATTTGGGCTGTGCAGACTGCGCACATGTGTCTTTTTGAGCAAGTGTGTGTGGATGTGGATGCATTTCCAACTGTGTCATTGTACACATACATCACTCTGTGTGTGTTGAAGTATTTGTCTGACATTTAAATCGTTGAGATTTGAAGTGCTTTAGGGTGTGTGTGTGTGTGCCAGCATATATTTTTGCATGTGTTGGCAAAAGGCACAAACAAACATGGTAATAGAGAAGTTGGCCTTGTCATGCACCAATTTCCCCCATGTCGACACACTTCAAACTCCCATAATCCTCTGTTAACATTCCCCAACACTGTCAGCAGTGAGTGTGAAGGCATTGGTGTAAATCCAGCAAGTTCTTGTGACTGCTATGGTGGGCACGACACAGACGTTTGGGCATTCATCCCAAAATACATCAATTATTTGGTTCCTTCATGTACCAGACTATCTATCTGAATGAATGTGAATTGAATTACACACATAGTATAACTGTCAATTTAAGAAATGATTTTGTAACTCATGAAAGTTTTCATGCAGTTCATAGAGATACTAAGTAAAGTAACCATTCAAATTCATGAGAAAACACTTACTGAACTAAATTTTGGTCTCACATTTCCAACACCAACATGCCCTTCACCTTGACAAAGAAAAATATAAATGATATATAAATATAAAATAATTTCCCTCTCTTCATTTTCTTCAGACGACACTAAAAATGTCTCTTTCCATTAATTAACTTGTCTACATTTTTTATGAATGAGGTCCCATATGATAATCTATTTCAATAGAAGTGGAGAGAGTTTAACTAACAAACTAAACCAAAGTGTGTATCTTCTGTCAGAAGAAACAGTTAGCTTTGAAATAAATAAGTCCACCTCAGAGGGCAAGGCTGCTACCATGACAATGATATAATATGACTGAACAGTCAAGTAGCTGATATATTTAACTTTACTGCTTTGTAATACAGACACACAACACTTGTTTCAAAGGTCATTGTCACTATCCTTTCACGCGATGTAAGCCATCTCTGTGTTGAGGGCCTGATTATGATTGAAACACACACACATACGCAATTGAGTGTTAAATAACGTAAAATGTAATCAGATCCATGCTTGTAGTATGGTTCACTTGTGTGCATGTTTTATTAACAAATTATCTTCTCTCTTTTGATGGAGTTATAAGATGAGAGACCTGGTGGCTGGAGAAAACAAGTAAAGGTGAAGAGAACAGGACAAACAGGAAGAGCCAAACATGGCAAGACACGATTCACCTCTGGAAGACATGAAGGAAATGTTCCCAAAACCTGGAAAATGACATGTGGGGTTGAACTAAACCCAAAATATGGGAAGAGATACAAGAGGACAAGTTTGGTTTTCAAGATTTCCTCATCATGTGTCTCTGTCTGTCACTGTCTGCATTGTGGGAAATGTGGTTTTGGGTGTATTATACAGGTATGTTCAATGCAAATGCTTGACAGTCATCTTCTGGAGAAGGATGACATGACACTCATCCTCCTGCTATTCACTGCCTCTCTTATATAGACACAGCAGCCCTGAGGTAGATGATTTGATGAATATGTGGACCGCTGCACCAGCACTTCAAGTTGTTGATAATCACTCGTGTAAAACTTTTTAGAAATATGGAGCAGTGCTTTTATCAGCTGCTGTGAGGAAAAAGAGGGAACTGATGCACTCTATAGTTTCTTTATGGCCAATCCCTTTTTATAGTGTATTTTTTTTGGCAAGCAGTGAATAGCAACAAGACATTTGGTTCTTCTAGAAGCAGGTACGTGTACTGCAACATCACTATTTGTTTACAAAATCAAATTTTCTATGAGCCTTTGACTCATTTTCTTTTTACTGCTTTTTCCAGCATTTCCACTTAAATAACTTTTGGACTTTCCACACAGATTTTACAATGCTTAAATTGAAAATGCACAAAAACATTGCAAGAAAAATTGAGTCACAGCAAAATCAAAAAAGACTCCCCAGACTACCCAGAAGGCACAGTGGCACACAGGATAGAGTCATGGCGACACAATTCATTCAACATTTTAAAACAACGTAAGCTACACTATATGGCACATAATAAATTAGTAGCATCTAAAATCAGTAATTTTGCAACACTTTGCTATAGTGTGTGCACAGAAAGCATAGCTCTATCTTCATGTGCAACTGATCTTTGGTACCACTTTAGTCAATGCCTCCTCCGCTCATCATTTTTCAGTCATTCGTTGGCCGCATCGGTTTTGAAATGCAAATGCATTTCCATCAGCAAATTTTCAGTGCTAATCAAAATTCTGCCCTTTGCTTTGAAATAGCTTCCATGTACATCAACAGCAGCAAACTGTATATCTAAAGGAGACCAAGAGTGCATAATGAAAGAGAATGATGTAGCATATAGGAGCGAAGCAAAGAGAGTACTCTAGGCCAAAGAAAGTGTTCCTATCATCATCCTAGGATGTTTTCATGGACATTTACCAGCACTGTTTGCAGTCCATACTGTAATAAAAAAAACGGAAAAGAAAGAGAATATGCTATTATTGTGTCTAAGTTTAAAATTATGGGATTTTGACAACATTAGTTTCAACCCTTCTGCATTTGTTGCTGCAGCTGCTAAACTTTTTCCTTTTCTTCCATTTGGTTATACTGCCAAAGGTCTATATTGAACTGTGTGTGTGTGTGTGTAGGTGTTCGTGTGTGAGGGAGAGAGAGAGAGCATCTGTTATATTGTTGTCATGGTGCCACGGGCAAACATAACAAGGATAGATTACTGCAGCAGCAATGATGAATATTAAGAAATGTACAAACACAACAGCTTCGACAGGACCCAAAGTTCAAGATGCATTTTTTCTTCACATTTTCTATTTTCTCTTTTACACATGATGGGTTTTTTTTTTATTATGGCAGTAGGTTACCAAGTTCACAAGTGCAATGCCATGAGTGGGATGTAGGCAGATGGTGAGAATCAGTAAAAAAAAAGAGCATGCTTCTGCTCTATCCATAAATAAAATGGAGAAAAATGGTTAGAATATGCAGACCATATTGTACTAATAATGCTATTATCTCCACCAGGTGTACAGCTGGAAGGGACGATGCATTTGTTTACATAAATTGATTGTACTTATATACGTAGCACCTTTCTGGTGTGACCGATGGACATCCATTAGCCTACAAATTTATTGGATGAGTCTTAGTATGGGGAAGATATCTTGAGATATTCTGTGTTCAGGTGTCCAGGTGACTCCAATGTGTGGATAGCATTGATCAACTTGTGCATTCGATCCAGTTTGATAGTATGTTTGATTAACAAAAAATAGCCCCCTCCCAAAAAAAACACACTTTACAATTTACAATTGTTTTGTTTGTTAATTGACATGAACAAATAACTTACTCTGTAGATAGATGTCTTACTCTCATCATCCAAGACATTGATCTGAAGCTCAATTATGAGGCGCTTTTATAAATATTTTTATAATAAAAATATAAACTTCTGATCAAGCCTTATCAATTTCATTTCTAAAATAAGAATCACCCACTTCCGTCTGAAGCCCCGCCCTCATATGGATACAGATACAGATAATTGTGAACAATGGTAACAGGTGAAAGTATCATGATTAGGGGTATTTTCAAAAGACCCAGTCATTCATAAGCAAGGATGAGGTGTGGGTTAACCACTTTGTGAAATACATAATGATATATAGTGTATTACTACATGGGCTTGGGAACATTTTATAAAACTGTGTGCGGAATCTGTGTGTTGTAGTGGATCAAGGTTAAGTTAATTCTCTGTGAATGATTTTTCTGTGTGATGATACTGATTGAAATGAAGTCCTTACAAATCTGTTTGATGGTAGGATTTTGCGCTCTAACATCTACAACAGTATTGCTGTTTTAAGGTTGATCTGTGTACAACAACAAAAGTTAAACCTCAACGAGGTAGTATACCAGAGATTCCAAAAAAGCCTGTACTGGTATTATGTCTATGCAATGATGAAGACAACAAGTATTTATAGAAAGAGCTTCTTACCTTTTCTTCTGGGATCCACAGAGATGACTATCGCAGTATACCATATTGGAAGCCCACAAGGGGGCCCTATACTCTGATAATGAGGAAAACATTTGCAGATGGACACATATTCATTTAAAAGACTTCAAAAATATCTAGTTTAATTTGCATAAACAGTTGGGCAGTGCACTGTTAATTAAACAGATGTAAAGAGTCACTTGGTTGGAGACTATTTTCAGTAATACCCATTTGGTGCTCTGCTGAATATTTACAGCAGCAGTACAGTGTATGCAGGAATGACTCAAGTGACTAATAAGGAGCATGTCAGCCAGAACAACAGTTTAATAGTGTAATTTGTGGACAACAATTAGTGTCTTTGGCAACAGAGGAATATGTTGTATCAGGCTTTGGCTACACTGACAGCACGTGTTTGTAGGATTAATCAGGGTTTCCCATGCATTTCCCATCATATATTCATTTTCTATTTTTAGAGCTTTGCACCACTCTTGTTCTGTCTCTCTCCCTCTCTCTCATGCACACATCATGTGTTTCCCACACAGACTTGGGCCTGCAGCCAGGTAAACTATATTAATGACCACCCTAATATATGTGGTGCCCCATTTTAGCATTTTTTTTGTATACAATTTTCTGCACTATACCTCCATGCCGCTAGCATTTTTCTCTCGGACTGATAAAAAATTCATATTAGAAAATGTTGAAATGGGCCACTAAATATATTATGGTGGCTGTGTCTGCATTGGTTACCTCCAGGTGCACCAGCTTCCTCCTACTGTCCAAAAACATGCAATGTATAGTGACTCTAAATCAATTTTTTTTTCTGTTTGTTGGCTCCAGCCCCTGTGATCCTGTAAATGATAAGCAGATATAGGATGCCATATGGATGGATGCCATATAGTGGACAATCTCCCCTCACTCTGCCCCCACCATTTACTGACAATCACACGGTCTTGCAGAGAAGCACAGAGCGAATGACAGAGAGACGCATTCTGTGCTATCATACACTGATCATGGCTTGTAAGAGCACCTGGTTGCTGCGATGTCATTCTGCACCATGTTGGTTTCAACAAGCCACATCATTTAAAACAAGCCCCCTCCAGATACATCTTACTTGCTGATCTAAATCTGGAATTGTGGGTGAAAAAATCCAAAACGGGAGTTATGTTTTGTCTGTGACATGGCTGCTGAAATAAAAAGTCAATTGAGCAGACACAGGGAGAGAGGCAAACAGATAGAAGCCAGTGTGTGTGCAGTAAGACAGCAGCAGTAAGACAGCAGAGGTGTAGGTGTGTAAGCGTATGTGCACGGGTGGAAAAAAAGAAATTAAGGGAAAATGCATGGTGAGCAGAAATAGTGTGAGTAAACACTAACTCACTAATGTTGTGTTTATTCACAATATTTTTCATTTTGGTTTTTGCATCGGATTCAGTAACAATGAGAAAAGTACAGAAAATTGCCAGCTTTATTCTGTATAATTGACATTCACTATTCATACAAAAATAAAACACAAAAAAAACTGATTTGAAGAGAAGAACGGCAGTGTTTAATTCATCATCTGGGTTTACTCTTGGGGTTTCACTCCTAGATGACAACTTAGATCAGCGGATCAAGCAAACCTCCTCCAAAGTTTTTTTTTGTCTTTTTAACTTTCACTTCTCTTTTTTCATTTGCTTAAAGAAACAGAAACAAATGCTTTATGATGTGGTTATTCCCTCTGCAGTCAACCGTGCTCTCTGTTTGAATAAGTACCTTCAGAAATACCTGCAGGCAGGACTGAAAAGGTAGAATGTCAAGAGAGCTTTATATGACAGGCTCAGACAGTACCCAAACAAATGAAAAAGGCAGAAGAGGGCTTTTATTGTGAAGCTGACACTTGTGTTCCCTAAATTGGGTAAAGGTGTTACAACCTGATGGTATGAGATTGGACACGAGAGACGCATACAAGTTGATGGGTGTGCACACATGTGTGGAGAAACACACACCCAAAGAGATTATTCTCCCTTTCATTCTCTTTCAGACACACTTGAAAAAGCACAGTTGGAGGGAGAGATGAGATGATGCTGTCATCTTGAATGTGTGTATCAATGTATACAAGTGAGTGTATATTGTATGTGTGTGTGTGTGTCAAGGAAGGGGATTCCTGTGTCATCTGCCCTGCACATGGTGTCAGATCATATCCTGATCCAGATCCATGACTGAGAGCTCCTTCCCACCATCCGTCAGTCTTTGATGGGTCTGCCTCCTCCAGGGTTACACTGTAGAGCGACATTTGAAAGGCTGAGAGGGTCCTTTGCTGCTGGCTGCCCTCTCTATCAAAAACCATGCATGAAATGGGAAAAGGGGAAGAGGAAAGCTGCCACTTTGCAAAAATGTAAGGATGAATTTATTGGAAATGTTGTATTTGGTTTGCTCAGTTTTCAAATGACCCTATTTTATTTTTTGAACACTTTATGCATCTTTCACATCACAAAACATGACAATATCCACAATAATAATAGCAACTGACTAAGGAATAAGACAATAAGGCACCAGACATCAAATCTCCTCTCCAATCCAAAAATCTAAAGCAAAAATAAATAAAGGAGGGCAAGAAAATCGTATAGGTATAACGTCCATTTGAGGATCTTAATGGCAGATCGAACCTGTCCTGTATGAGTGGACTATTTCTGTCATCAACATGTGGGAATGTAGATATTAGAGTAAAGGAGGGAAAGAAAAAACAAGTAGACACAGCACTGAAAACATATACGGGTTATTATTTGCACTTGTGAGAGAAAAAAAGATGCGAAAAGAGGAAAAAAGTGTAGCTGACAAACTAAAATCAGGTAACATTATAACAGACTGGTGGGAAGGTCAGGTTCTCCACAGATGCAATTACGGGACAGCAGGTTCTATTGTATGTTTTAAGTGATCCATTCAGACTGGTTTCCATTACATCCTTTATCCACTGTATGACAGTGGGGGACAGGAAGCCTTCCATCTATAATGATTTAACATGCCAGCATTTGACTGTTATGAAGTGTGTTTATGTTCTGTGCCTCAATTATCATCATACTGTATATGGATTTGGATCTATTGTTCTGTTTCAAATATATGAATATAGGCCCTACTTCAATTACTGAGGTATTGAAATTGATTAATGACCACAACATGTGGCCCATTGTCCCAGGCGACTGATGACATCTGAGACAGCTGGCGTCAGAGGTTGAAAGCAGTTTTGACAGTTTAGCTTTAGTAAAATATTGACGATGGGTAATTTTAAACTGAAGTAGATTGTGGCGGATGCATATAAATGAGGAGTAAATGTGACTGATGGTACAATCCCACATGGAAACAGGGATTGCCACGTCAAGGTCTTGTCATCTCTTGTTGGAGAATTGATGTGCTGCATCATATAGTTTTGAAATATGGCCTTTAAGCTCTGCATCGGGTCTTAAACAGTTCTCTAGAGGGGAATTTGGTTGGAGTGGAAGGAATGTCATTTTATGTTTCATTTCATCAAGTCTTTAAAAAAACAATTTCAACAATTTGGACAGGAAAATAGGAATAATTCGAAAAAGGTACAAGGATCTTAGTATGACTGTAATTTTATTTAACACATCCAGCAAGACAGATTGGTAAATTTGACCAGCGGATCAGATCATTTTTCATTAAAGCATTTAAATTATGTTCAAATAATACTTTGAAAGTATAATTTGCACCAAGAGGGAAGTGAAAGACATTAACTCTACTTTAAATGGGAGGTGGATTAGATTAGAGTCCATGTCTAATCAGTTAACTGCCACCCCCACCAGCCCCGACCAAAAAAAAAAAAAAAATTAAAGCTTAGCAATGATACTAAAGTAAAAAAAAATTTTAAAAAGCTTTATGATGACTGTTACGGCCACCGTAGTGACCGTTAAGTTTATGTTAAGTTCATATGCTGTGGTCGAGTGGCCGCTCCTTTAAGTTCCCAGGATCGCTTCTCTGGAGGGATTCCCCAGACGCCGTCCTCTCCTTCGGCTACGCGGATGACGTCATGGCACCCCCTGCTGTTTGGCCCCAGCCCCTCCTCTCCGCGCTGTGTGGTCCAGTCATCGTCCCGGTCTCTCCCTGTTCGATCAGCCGCCGAAGGATAAAAACGCCGACACCTACCATCACAGCAGCGGCTGTGATTTAATCTGAGCAGTCTGTCACTGTGCTTCGTGTTCTAGTGTTAACTTGAGAATTTGTGCCTGTATATACCTGTGATATGTTAACTTGTTTTATGAAGCACTCGTAATCTGCTTAGGTGTGTTAATTTGCCTCTAGTTGTGCACTCCTGCTAGGATTTGGTGATTTCATTATTGGCTGCTGGCCAATGGTAATACTACCATGTTGGTAGTACTACCATGTTGGTAAATGTAATCTAAGCTAACCTTAGTATTCGCCATATCTAGCGTGTTAGCTAACCCATGCCAGCAGTAACAAATGCTAGCTAGCATGTTGACTAACATTAGTTGTTTTTTTTGCTATTTCAATAAAGAGTGGTCCAGCCTGATCCTTTTTGTTTACTCTTTAGCCTTATTGTCTCTGTACCACTGCCGTGGACGTGTATAGGGTTTTCTTTTAGTTAGCGGGTCGTTTTCTGTTGGGTATTTTTGATATAGGAGTGGGCCTCGCCCGCTGCCCTAGCTTTTGTTTGGTGTTCCTGTTCATTTGTGTTTAACCCCTGGTCGGTCAATAAACAGTTGTACCTTTCCACCACTGTGCTTATTGTTGCTTCCCTTATCCCTAGACAACAGGGTTGTAACAATGACACACATCACATTGTTTAAATTTGAATATTATGTAGTGTAAAAAGAAGATATTTAAAAAGTTGAATAAAAATGTTATAGCATAATGTTATGTTATAAATGTTAGTTAGATTTGCTATGCATTTTATTTCACACTTCTTAAATACTGCATCTGTTTTGTATTCACTGAGTCACTTGATCCAGTCACTTGGATATTTATGGACTATTTATGGATTCATGGACTTTTGTAATGTTTCAATTACTTGACATGGACGGTGGGAACGTCACTGTACATCTAGCAGGCCACGTAAATTTTGAACTGTTCAAAACTTACGTGGCAGTCAGCCGTTCTGCTCAATACGTATCAATTACTCACCAGTCACTTGCTGCGTCATCGTGGCAATTGACAGGACATGCCTGCATAAATCTCATAATTACGAGATAAGGATCTCGTAATGATGAGATCCTGAACAGTCCTTTGTGCTATATTGTTGCTCAGTAGGACCACTGCACGGAACATAAATGTTCATCTTTATTAGCTTGATATAATGTAGAGGCTAATGGGCCTTTTCATTTCTAGTTGGCATAACATTGTTTGCTGTCTGTTCACGACTGTGCTTTGTGTCATACTGTTCAACTTGGCTTCATTACTATGGTAACGAAAATGCAGGAAAAGAGTGACTTCCAGTGCGTCAACTGGCTGATCTGCCTGGACAATCCAGCAATTTGAGCTGCCCGGGCAGTGTTGACAAACTCATAATAACGCCTTTCTCCTTTTTAAGTAACATTAATGAATCCCAGTGTCTCATACCGAGAAGGAAATAAAAGCAGATTGCATTTGATAGCACCATCATTGCTGTTTTATCATACGGCTACTGACGGGATTAACAACTGTGACATATTTTCTCATAATTACGAGATCCTTATGAGATAAGTTGTCAATTTCTTTTTTTATTTGGTGAATGCAATACGCTTCCGTAGAATCCCAACTGTTCCAGCCGAAATATTTATAGTACTCCTTGCTCCCGGCTGTGACGTCAGCGGGCCATATTGCCTAATTGTTATAAGGACTTCTCGTAATTCTTGTTTATTTCAATTACTTAGAGGTTTCTTCGCTCTTACTCGCCTTACCTGCCATCTACTCATCCATTCCCATGACTAGAACTCATAGAAGACAGTACGTACCCGACAGAACTCCACAAGGACTTCAGATACTTGTCCGTTACTTCTCATATTCGCGTTACTAACTCTGTTTTTCTGACTATCAAAGCCGTTCTTCCACGTTTTAATAAACGTCGGGAACGTACCATGTACTTTTTGAAATGGGGCTTTATGCCTCCCCTCCTGTCCACCTGTTGTGGAGAATGATAGCAGCAATTTATTAATTAGGGCAAAGAGCTTAAAAGCCCTGAATGCCAGTTGTGTGGTGTCAATGGGCCTGATGGCAGCATTTGGGCTGTGTGTGACCAACTGCATGTTAAGAGGCTTTTTCCTTTCTTTTTGGTTAAATGATTAACATTTTATTTCTAACAAAATAATTTACTTCGAACACAGCCTGCATTTGTTTGACACTTGTTTTTAATCCTGGTAACAAAACTTAATATGTTGCTCCCCTCAACCGGATGTAACCGAAGGCTTTTCTGTAAATAGTTTTCTAATCAATAATAAAAGTTGCAGCTTCTGATCAATTAACTTCAGACATAAATTAACAATCTCTGGTTTAAGCACCACCCACTTCTGCTTTATGTCCCGCCCATTCTGAGTATGAAAATTGATACAAACAAGAAAAGCAATTTCTGAAGAAATTGCTGGTATGTATGCTGGATGCTGAAGAGCTAGTGCTAGACTGCAATGCTGCCTGAAAAAAGAATCAGACTAATGAAGTCTGAAAAATATGGAAAAAAATCAATGAAATATATGAAAATTATTGGATTTAAAAAGGTGTAGATCAGGTGATGAGTTTCAAATTAGGCTTACTTCCTACTGCAAGTGGGTAGCGCTATCAATTTAACTGACTATTGATAGCATACTAGTTAACATGTTGGCATGTTAGCTAGTATGCTAACATTTTAGCATGCTAGTTAACATGCCAACATTTATTACCGTTATCATTTTAGCTTAAGTTAGCATGCTAGCTAGCATGCTAATAGGCTAACATTAACTAGCGTTAGCATTTGCACATGCTAACACGTTACCACATTAGCTAACATTGACATTAACTAATGTTAATGTCAATGTTAATGTTAATGTTAATGTCAACATGCTAGCTAGCATTTGTTACTGCTGGCATGGATTAGCTAACACGCTAGATATAACGAATACTAAGGTTAGCTTAGATAACATTTACCAACATGGTAGTATTAGCTATTGCTAATAACATGTGACCTTGATGCCTTTGATGCCTTTCACTCAAAGACATGAATCATAGAACTATGGCTTTGGTGTGATGACAGAATGGGGAAACTCAGCTGCCTTGGTGTAGGTTTGGTCTCTCTGAGTCTGAGTGCATTCTACTTATGAGTTTGATAGTTATTGAAGGAAAAAGAATAGAACAGAGTAGAAGTCAAGCTGCTTCAGATTCAAACTTCATGACTTGGATGAATGAGAAGCCTCTTCAGGGTTGGAATTGCCTATTCTCCCTTTTTTTTTTATTACCGCCGCCAAGGGAGGAGGTTATGTTTTTGTTGCCGTTGGTAACAGGATTTTTTTTTTAAACTCATCGATGGATTTTAATGAAATTTTCAAGAGATGTCGGAAGTGGCCCAAGGAAGAATTGATTCGATTTTGGTGGTGATCCGGATCACCATCTGGATCCAGGAATTTTGTATTATTATAGGATTGAACTGCCACATGTAAACTTATAATAATGTAAAGTGTCTCCGTCCTGAAAAATGTATCTAATTGATTCATGTCCATATAACAGCTTATGAATTTCAACAAAATATTACCTTTCTCCTGCCTGTGTGTGTGGTTTTGAGTTTGTACCATGTATAATTGTATGTGACAAATAAAGCTTCTTCTTAAATCCACACTTTATGACTTGTAAACACTAAGGCACTAATCTGCACAAAAATGATTTTTCTGTATGGCTAAGGGGTGAAAAAGATGTGTGGACCATAATTTGCATTTGACATTTAATATGAACAGGATGGCATGACATTAAAAAAAATATGCATTTCTACTGTTGGTCAGTATTTTTTTTTAATCTTTTAATGTTTTTGCTTCAGTTTATGTTTTTCAATTATGTATTTTTGCTTCTACTGTTGCTATAGGGGCATAACATAGGTCAGAGAGCATACCCATACACATGCAGGAAACACATGGTAAAGGTCTGACTAGTCTAACTGACCCCTCAAAGTTGCCATACAACTCAAGCTTTACACTAATTTGAAGGCAAAATGTGTAGTGGTTGCCAGAGCTGGTATGTAGATTCGCTCGGATGTTGCGAATAATTTGATGTCACTCTCCAGGTTTGTCATGTCTTCTTGTAGTTTTTCGCCGATGACCTTCCTCGACGACCTTGTCTCTTTGAAGACAAGGAGATTCTGGAAGGTCTGTCGCTTCATACGCAATTCCTTCCTCAAGTCCCCTAGAATGGCTTTTTGCCTCTCCTTCGACAGGTATTGCACGACTTCCGGCTCCCCTGTTTTTTTTATTACGTTGTTATGCTCCTCCTGAGCTCTGCGGTTTTCTTTTATGCGCCTCTGTAGGTACTTAGGTACTTCTCCATAATCCTTTTTCTCGATGTATTTGGGGACTGAACTGTCAAGGATCCCTCTGTGTCCATGCGTTGGCTTCCCTGGGACTAAAACCTGTTCTTTGGCTGCCTTTACAAAGTCTTTCTTAGGTTTCTTAGGTTTTTGCATAGCTGGGATGTCCGTACTTTTGGGAACAGGAGGTTTTGTCATAACGCGGATACGAGCCACTTCTGGCAAGACGTTTGGTTGCAACTGTGCCCTGTTTAACAACCTTTGACGAGACAGCCCCTCCTTGATGGCCACTGGAGGAATATAGCGCCGTCTTACAATCGTTGAATCGAGATTGGAGATGGGTGGGAGGCGGTTCGGCTGCGAATATGCCTTCTTTAATAAACTTTGGCGAGACAGCCCCTCCTTGATGGGCACTGGAGGATCATTGCGCCGTCCTACAGTTCTTGAATCAAGATTCGAGATGGGTGGGAGGCGGTTCGGCTGCAATTTTGGCCTGTTTAATAAACTTTGGCGAGACAGCCCCTCCTTGATGGGCACTGGAAGATCATTGCGCCGTCCTACAGTTCTTGAATCAAGATTCGAGATGGGTGGGAGGCGGTTCGGCTGCGATTTTGGCCTGTTTAATAAACTTTGGCGAGACAGCCCCTCCTTGATGGGCACTGGAAGATCATTGCGCCGTCCTACAGTTCTTGAATCAAGATTGGAGATGGGTGGGAGGCGGTTCGGCTGCGATTTTGGCCTGTTTAATAAACTTTGACGAGACAGCCCCTCCTTGATGGGCACTGGAGGATTATTGCGCCGTCCTACAGTTCTTGAATCAAGATTGGAGATGGGTGGGAGGCGGTTCGGCTGCAATTTTGGCCTGTTTAATGAACTTTGGCGAGACAGCCCCTCCTTGATGGGCACTGGAGGAATATTGCGCCGTCCTACAGTTCTTGAATCAAGATTGGAGATGGGTGGGAGACTGTTCAGCTGCAAATGTCCCGTGTTTAATAACCCTGGGTGAGACAGCTCCTTCTTGATGGGCTCTGGAGGAGGACAGCGCGGCCCTACAAACATTAGATCGTAATTGCAGGTGGGTGGGGGGCAGTACGGCTGTATCTGTTCTATTGTATTCCAGTTGGCGCGCTGGCTCCTCTTAAGGTCCAATCCAGTAGCAGGGTAGATGTCTGCTACAGGTGTTTCCTGGGCAGAGTTGTGTGGGAGGTCTTCCTGCTGCATCATGTCATCGATAGACAGTGAGGCAGTAGTGTCCGTTCCAGTTTCACTGCTAACCTCCAATCCAGTAACAATGTAAATGTCTTCCAAAGGTGTTTCCTGGGCAGAATTGCATGGGAGGTCTTCCTGCTGCATCATGTCATCGATAGACAGTGAGGCAGTAGTGTCCGTTCCAGTTTCACTGCTAATCTCCAATCCAGTAACAATGTAAATGTCTTCCAAAGGTGTTTCCTGGGCAGAATTGCATAGGAGGTCTTCCTGCTGCATCATGTCATCGATAGACAGTGAGTCAGTAGTGTCCATTCCAGTAACAGTGTAACTGTCTGCTACAGGTGTTTCCTGGGCAGATTTGTATGGGAGGTCTTCCTGCTGCAGCATGTCATCGCTAGACAGTGAGTCGTCAGTAGTGTCCGTTCCAGTATCACTGCTAGTGCACAATTCAGTAACAATGTATATGTCTTCTAAAGGTGTTTCCTGGTCCCAATTGCATGGGAGGTCTAACCACAGGATCATGTCGTCACTACACAGCGAGTCAGTCGGAGTTGTGGACATTGTTGATCAAGGTTTCGATATTTTTCAGTATTCGAAACTCGCTTGTACTGAATTATTGGTACTTTTGTAGGTGATCTCTGATCAGGCCTTTCATTAACACGAAAGGCCTGATCACATAAGTTCTTTCATCTCAGGATTATGAAGTTGAAAGGCCGTCACATGCATGACTCATTACTCAGGGATGTATGTACACTAGTCTTTTGCTTATTGGCTACATCAAAGACTTTTGAAATGTTTTGTTGCAAAACAAGTCCCCATCTTGTTCAGTTGTTAAGGAGAAAGCGGTTTTGCTGGGAAGCCCCAGAAATATTTTGTGGACTTAGTATGCTATCTAACATGCCAACATTAATTATCACTATTTGCCACCAAACATTTTGATTATCATCTACTGATTGAGTTCCTGCTCAATGAAAGTGACTCGTAGAGTGACGTTTACATTCTGCTTTCTAAATGCATATGCAGACTATTGGAGATAAAAATATAAATATGAGACAAAAAAGAAAGTGGTCAGCTGTCATTTCATGGTATTATGCACATACAATGTTTCAGAGAAATATTTATTCATTTATTTATATATTTTGGAGGGCCCCTCTGCTTTTAGATTTATGAAGTGGTGGGATGAATGAAGGATTACCGTGCTTCAAATTTGGTTGTATATTCTTTGCATTCCCCGACTTCCTGATCTCTGAGCACATAACAACCATAGACTTTTTATTTTGTTATAGGTTCAAAGTAGTGAAAGCTCCTCAGCGTGTGTGTGTGTGTATACATTGTAGGCAGACCTGAGGGTTATTTCAGAAAGCGTTGTTAATTTAGCCTGGCATAAACCCTGAATTTGTGGGCGAGTGAACCTATGCCAACCAGGGCTTTTAGTTCCTGAACAGCTGATCCGAGTTAGTACACTTAATGATGAACCTGTTCACTTTCGGTTCAGTTATTAGCAGTAATTTAAAAAGCCATCATCATTGGAGCTCTAATACTACGATTCACCATAGCAGGTAAATGAAAGGCAGAGCCTTCATTTTAATCCAGCGGAAATAGAGATATTAATTTGTATGTGGACAGTGACATTTATCTTCAGGTAAAGTGCCAAAAAGTAAAACAATACAGGTTTATTCAGCGTTGTCCATTAATTCATTCATCTTATTCTGAACTGAGGGGGACTTGATGCTGTTATAGTTGAAAGTGAGGGTAAAAAGAAGTGGCTGATGTGCATAAAAGCAGTAACTTTAGATCGTCCTGGAGTAACAAACTAAAATCCGGTCAGGGGTCTCATTTATAAAACAGTGCGTTCATACTTGATTCATACAAGTGTACTGACGACACTCAAAAGCCGAAATTGGCATGCGCCAAAAAATAATCTTTTTTATAATAATTATAAAACTGGGCATACGCAAACCTGCACGCAATCTGCTCTTTATAAATCACAGGACACCTGGAAATGTGTGCATGTGGATCAGCCTCACATTACGTTACATTGTTACAGTGCTGGATTGAAATTAGTGTGTAATTATCATCCAGAGTAGGGGTACTGTTATTCAGAATGCTCTGAATCCTCTGTACTCGGTGCGTAATCTGTGTGTGTGGTGTGCAAAGTGACTTCAGGCAGTGTGCTTGTCTTAGCATAGGTGTGTGTAGATGGGAGAGACAGCGAGTTCAGATGATTGGAGACGCAGAGTGAGTACGCGTCCCGCATGTTGGGCTGGCCAACGGAGCAGGTGTAGCGCAGCAAATATATAGTTTGATCACATCATGCATGTGTCAAATAAAGTAACAAGTTTGCAAGAACCCAGCAAAGTGGCTAAAGCAACAATGAACAGTGACTGCATGGAGATGACAATAGGTCTAATACAGGGGTGGGCAATTATTTTTTCCATGGGGCCACATGAGAAACAGAAAATATTGTGGAGGGCCGGGCCAAAAGGCTGAACTCAATTCTACATAATATTAATTGTATTTCTTTATAAAAAGCAGTAAATAGCATTGTTTTGACAAGCTGGTAAGAGTATATGTTATAGTTAAGCAATGAAAAAGTGAGGTTGCCTTACAATATACCCTTACAGATTACCCCTCTGGCAGGTCAGCCAGTCAACCCCATATTTATATCTAGTGTTGTTTACTATGGTCTGCACCATCTTGGATATTCCTGGCGTTTTGGTGACGGCTCCACGTAGATTATAAACCACTGAATGTAAAAACGACTAATTGAAAGCAGTTGATTAGTTATTGAGGAGGTAGTTTTCTCATTATTGATACCTGTTAAATGATTTTAAAATGATTTTCACAGACCCATAATGTTCAAAAGAAAGAGAAGGATACGGCCTGATGATGATGCAAGGTCATATATTCTGTCTTCGAGGGACAAGCCGGGGTGTATGGAAAGATTTATTGATAGTAACAAAGGTACGGGGCAGCAGGTCCTTTGGGGGACAGCACACAAGTGCATTTCTCATTACTATTCATTTACATACTCATAAACAAATACTTAGGCAACATGTTGAAACAGATATCTGTTGGCAAAAAAACTGCTATTCTGCTGCTTTTGTTAAATCCAATACAGTCTCCATACAGGCTTCTATCAGAAATGTTTACAGTAAATATAAGTGAAATTAACTAAAGTGCTCTATATTTCTTTCAATGACATATTGCCTGTGTCGCATCCTGTCTATATGAATTATAAATACCTATATTTGTTGTTAGAAAATGATAAAAAGAGACATTTTTTTGCATAAGAGTCCTGCTGCAGCATTCTGTACCAGTTGCAGACAGTGAATGGAGGCTTTGTTAATACCAAAATAAAGGGAGTTGCAGTAATCAAGTCTTGAGATATTAGAGATAAGGTAAGAAAAAATATTAAAAACCAAATTCAAAATGCATCGATGTTATCATGCTGCCAGCTAAAAAGGTACTTCATTTAAATAAGGATTATTAGCAGTGCTCTTCTCTTTTAATTCCCACAACCCTACTCCTGCCTTAGTCTCTATGGTGTGGCTTTCCCCTCAGTTCCTTATAATCAGCAAAAACAACTGACCCCAGAATTGTTGAAGTAATGGAGAATTACTGGCATTATCGACTGTAATAAATTTGTGTTTGTATTAAATTTGTATTGTGTTGAATTTGTAATTCAAAATTGCAATGCATTACACGACGCAATAGTGGGGGGAAAAATGCATGTATGCATTACTGTACAGTACTCCACTCTGACTGGGTCAGCTGTAGAAAATCAAAATTCAGATGTAGACACAAAAGTCAACCTGAAGACACTGTGAAGTAAAAGAGAGACAGAAAATTAACTTCTGAGACAGTAAGATAGATGACAGGAGAGAGCAATAAGAGAAGGGAGTTACAGAACAAGTGAAAATGATACAGTGCTCAGTGACTAATGGCTGAGAGTCTCAGGCATACACACACACCACAGGGGATGAGTGATGGACAGATGCAGACATTTAACAGCCTCTGAAGTGCAATCTTAGCACTTTTCTTTTCATTCATTTTCCTCCCCTCTCCTCTCCTCAGCTTACTTATAATAAAATCTGAAAGACATTACTTTGCAATATACTTCCCTGCCTTTTGCTGACGGCTCTACACTTTTAACTGCCTATCTTTTACACACCTCCCTTGATACTCTTTAACAAGGTAGGTTTGCACCTGGCTCCGAGTGGCACTGAGCAATAATTGGTAGTAGAGGAAAGGTCAACAAGAAATCCTGCAAGATGATGTCAGTACATTAAATTTCTGCCTTGCAGTATGTGCTCTGATGATGGTGCTGAAACAGTTTCATTTTGTCACTTTCTGTGTGCAAAGAAAAATCCGTGCTCGCTGCCAGAATTTCATTAGGGTAAATAGGTTGACTCTGCAGTGTCTCAATTAGCAAGAATGGGATGCTTTCTTTCTGTGTCAGGTCCCACTTTGTGATTCAGGTCGATGAGATTAGTGTATTTTTGTGCAACAATCTACTTACGTATATCACTGCAATGGCTGCTCACTGAATCTCGATTTCTGCTCTCTGTAACGTAATGACACTGAGCTGAAAAGAGTGTCACCAAGGAAAAGATAATAAATTTGCTGCACAATATTTCTTTCAAGTGGCAACTCTGTTTTTAGATCCTGAAAAAGATGATAGCCAAACAAACATATACTGTATATAGCTATATACAAGTATACATGCTAATAAAAACAAGTCAGTTGTGATTCCGAAGAATGGAATACCTGTATGTTTCATGTATGCTTACTCAAATTTGGGACTAACAAACCTACGTACCTTGTTAGTAGATAAAGGGAGATTTACAAGCCCTCACTGATAAGTTAGTCACTAAAAGGAATAGTACAGATTGCACCTTTAGTTGGGTAAACATCATCCTGTGCAACTTCTGCAGTGTTTATTGCACCTGTGGTGATTGCAGTTCCCAGGCGTGAACATGCAACATGAACTGAAGCGAGTTTTTTAACTTTTAACAAGCTCAATGCTCAAGCGGGATTTAAAAACCTTGTTTTGCAAAGGTAAGCAAGGCTACTTCTACCTGTCCAAACTTATTTGCTCTCAAACACCTCATGATATGACCCTTTTTTAAGCTCTGTTTATTATTATTATTATTTAGTGAGGAAGAACAAAACAAGTCTGTGAAGTGAAGACAAGACAGGACACATTGGGAGACATGACTGGGATAAAAGGATTAACAAAAGAGATGTTAGGTTTGCATTTCCCACAGCAATAGGGTCATCTGTTGTGTTGAAATAAAGCTGGGAGCTGGATGGAGAGAAAAATAGGAAATAAGGAACAATGATAGGAAAAGGAGGGAGACAAAGTAAAAGAGAAAAACGCTGAGGTGAGATTTCTTCTCAGAGTTGACGAGTTATGGGATTTTTTTTCCCCCTATCTTTCTGTATTCTGACACAAATGGGTAGAGCCTGTTCATTTCGTGAGAGGTTGAGAGGTTCTTGTGTCATGTGCGACACATGATAATGTGTTTGTATGTGATTGTAGTGACTGGTCAAAGAAAATGATTACAAATGAGCTTAGAGAGAGTTATGTTTCCTGGATTGACATGAAAATGATGTCCAGCTGTGCGTATATCTAGATACACCAAGGCTATAATTTCCTTCAAATCATTTTTGTTTTGAGGTTTGTGTCACTCACTTGCCTGGTGGTGCAATTACGTTTTTAATGCGGAACCACATTGAGTTAAAATTATTCCCTGCCTTAAAAAAACAAGCTGTCTGCCATTTTGATTCAGGAATTAAGTCACATTCTCCCCATCTTCACCTGTTTTTCCTCTCTTCACTCAACCTGTCCGTAGAGATTCATCTTATCGTGACAATGATGATTATTTTCACACAATCCTTTGTCAACCATGGCAGCTTTTGAAGAGGCAGGCTGAAACAAATGCATGCACTCGCCATGCCTGACTGATGGATTGGTTCGTTTCTGTGCCGTTGATAAAATTTAGCTTGTGGTATAAACAAGTTCTCGTCATCAGTAATGGTTTATGTAGCTTCAGCGTTCCACTTTACTACACCTTTCTGAAGCATGTAAACACGCCACACTCACAATTCACCGCAGCACCACCTACATTGATGGATGATGAAGATATATTGTGATATACTGCATGGATAGACCACAGGGTACAGAGAGAGAGAAAAAACAAAGGTAATATTAGATAAAGGGGAAAAGAATAGATCTTGGAAACAATTAAAAAGGAAGTCACAAAGAAAGAAAAGATTAAATTAACAAAATTATGCAAAGTAGATCCAGATCCTGAGATGAAAACTGTGCTAAGATACTGAGATAAATCCTTGTGTGTTAGAAATAATTACCTATTTTCAGTATAGTTATGGGCCTTGTTTTTTGTGAGTAATAGTTGCTTTATGATTGCTCTTATGTTATTAGATTTCTTATACTCATTCTCTTTCTCGTCTTTGCATTCTGCTAATTTTTGTTCTCATCAATTAATTCAATGAGAAACTAAAATGGCACTCAGTAGAGTGCATATCTCTGCCAAAGCCAAACAACCTCTCTCTTGCAACAGTAAGGAAAGTAATAAAAACAATCCTGGATCCACCCCTTCATGCAGATCTACACCTAAATATAACGGGTCCCAGCCCACCACAACGTTTCATGGAAATCAGCTCATAGTTTTTTGTGTAATCGCAGCCAAACAAGCAAACAAGTAAATTAACATGCTGCTTAAATTAGAGCTTTTTTATGTAAGGCCTCCACATGTACGTGTTGTCTTTAAATTTCAAGGCTACATTTAGCAACCAAACTTTTTTTTTTTTTTTTGTTGGGTAGAAGAAACAAGATGTTTTCAAAATGTTCAGATGCTCAGCACAGTCAATGTTGGAGTGATGTCTGTCATGGTCTTCAAAATCTTTAATATCTCTTTTGCAGCTTGACATTTGTGAGAGTTGCAGGTTTCTGTCCCCATTTCTGTCCCTCTATGAAAACATCGTAAAATCCAATAGATCCAAATTTTTATTTGGCTCTGCACCAAGTCATGAACAAATATGCCTGATGTTTTGTTTTTTTAGCAAGATTTAATACTATTCCCAGGGAAAATGTCACAGTGACATAGAAAGTGGGAAAGAATTCCTGTAGCTGACCTATTTTTCTGGATCTACACCAAAATTTAATGGCTTATTTCCTGTTTTATCCCCACCAAGTTTAAGGAAATCCATTTAGCATGTTTTGCATAATCCTGCTAACGAACAAACAAACTAAACAGAAACTGATCAACACGTTCTTGGCTGAGGTAATTAGTGTAATGAGTTTGGTTTTAGAAAGGACTTAAATCCATTAATTTATCTCATTCAATTAAATAAGTTAAAGGATTAATGATAATAAGTTAGAGTGTTTTATCTGAATTCCGTAGAACACGGAAGATAAAGAGAGCAAGTAATACTCTCTCTATTTACTGCACTGTTAGGCAACGTTCATTTATCTCATGATAAACCTGCTACACACAATCACACTCACACACATATACATATGGCCCAGTGAGGGCCTTCCTCCTAGACAGCTCCACTAATTATAGTAGCTCCATTTAAATTAATGAGTTTAGCAGAGTTCTTTGTACAGTGTGCGCTGGTATACTAACGGAGCTCATTTAATAGTGTGCTGCAACACACAAACACACAAACCCGCTTCCACAGATGAGTATACTTACATCTTTAAAGCCATTACCTTCATCTTTTTTTTCCAGACAAACCCAGAAGATTCATCCATATTATTCATCTGGATTTCTAGGAAGTAGAAGGAAAACTGGCAGGCTCGCCCACGATGGAGCTTCTGTTTTCCTGCTGTTAAGAAAAACTCATCTTCTGATTCCTTTTGCATCATAGAGGAGTGGGAGTAAAAGAGTCAAGACATACATAAATTCCATTATGGCCATGGCCTATGAGAGAGGTTAATGAGAAAAGAAAGAAAGATAGAGGAAAGATCCAGTAGTGGCAAAATCCTAAAAAAAATAAAAAAAAGTCTTGAAAAAAGTGGCAAAATTCCAGAAATCTAAACTTGCTAGACTATCTTTGTGTGGAACGCATTTCTGAGTGCCTAAAAAGAGTTGAACAGAATTAAAAATCCATTTTCCGTATGGCCTCAGTCTGCTCCTCTAAACAGCTAAAACCTGGGTGCCTACCCATGGTGCCTGTGCTGTTGCAGAGCAAATAATGCAGGTCAGCGCGTCTTTCATAGAGCAAACAATTCACAGTCAAACAAACATCCAATTTAAACTCTTGGTGCTTTAAAGCACCCAGATGGAAAAGTGGGAAAGAAAGAAAAGGAGACTGTCGAAGAGATTTCTGAAATACTGAGTGAAGTTTGTTGTTTGCAGAAGAAACTTGAAGACCTGAGTTAACTCGTCTCCGTGTTAATGAGCACACTTGAACTAACACAAATGTTTACAACTCCATCCTTCATAATGAGACCAGGTTTGTTTCATTTCTTTCCATCATTCATCATTTGACATACTTCTCTGTGGCATTAGGAAGACGTGGAGACACTTTTTGGGCATTGCACCTCCCAGAGATGTGACTGGGGAGCCAGGCTGGTGAGTACCCCTTGAAATATTTAAGACCCCCATGTTCAGCATCTGTTAGCCTGCATGTACTGTGTGTGTGTGTGTGTGTGTGTGTGTGTGTGTGTCTGTGTGTGTGTGTGTGTGTGTGTGTGTGCGCCTATAACCTGATTACTCTCTGATTCCCTGAAAATTTTACATCCTCCCCATTGAAAGTTGGTGATGATGGAGAAGATAATGATGATGTTAGTGATTATAAGAATGCTATTGTTGTGAGATAATCTTTCATTTATTTATTCCATTTGCTTTTGATTCAATATGAAAAAAAATAATTAATATTAAAAGAACATGGTTCCACATCTCCCTTGTTTAGAACTAAATGAAAAATGGATCATAGTTTCTTCTGCCAAGGAGGTCATTTTTACCAGCATTTTGGTTTGTTTGTTTGTTTGTTTTTTGTCTGTCTTACTCAAAACTTTGTGAACTTTTTTTATAGAAGTATGATATGTAATAATAATAATAATAATAACTGGATAATACCTAGAATCCTTGGACAAAAATTACATGATTACATCTCACATCAAAATATGACCTGGATCCAAAGTAATATTCCAGATCTGATGATCCAGAATATTTAAATTTCTAGGGTTCACAGAAAATTCACTACTGTTAAATAAGAAATAATAATGATACAGACTTGCAACTAAGATTAAATTTTAGCTGTGTCAAATTTGACATATTCTTAAAAGTTACTGAGCAAGATCCTGAAGAAAAGAACCATTTGTGAAAAATCATTTTCACTTTTTATTTCTCGGATTTGCTGCTTTGTTGTCGCTAACTCTGCTCCCTCTCCTCACTCACCGTCTAGCTCGCTTGATCGCCGCTCCTCTCTCTTGCCAGGAAGGAGTGACCAGACCAACTGAACCCTCCTCATTCTGTGAAAATGAAAAACTATTTTAGATCCACTTCATGGATCCACTCCAAAATATAATGGGTTATTCCCTGGCCCATGCTACTACTCTCTGCTCTGTCTCTTCCTACTGGATGATCTGCATCACAAAGAGACTGCTGCCTCCAGCTCTAAATGGAAAACACAACTTGTTCCTCTACTTATTTATTTGTGCACTCAAACACAAAGTAAAATATTGCTTTTGAAGCAGGCCAGGCAGCAAGAGAATGGAGAAAAATGGTGGAGAAAGATGGGAGGCTGACTAATTAAGAAGAAAGTGGCAGAGGGAGAGACAGAGAGGAGGAGGAATTGAGTCAGGGGGCTTTATTTGTGTGTATAAACGCTATGTGCTTGGACATGCTTGTCTAACTTCTAAATCCTCTGCAAAGTCAGAGGAGTCTTTCATTCCAAAGATGGGAAAACACTGGTACACATTCATCACGACTGCTGCACCTCCAACCAAACCCAGCTGTTTGCCAACACCCTATTTCATGGGGAACAAACAGCAAGAGGAAATGACTGTGTGTTGCCAACAAATAACACTTTTTAAAATTTTAAATATTGTTCCTGGCCCATCTGCTTGATGAGAAAACAGGAGAGGAGAAAAGGAAATAATATATCCAGGATATGATGTTAACACTCCCTCACACCAGCAGTCATCACTGTATGGGATGCATGAATAATTCATGGCCCAAATGTACTTATCATTAAAGGCGTGGTTGTGATTTCTCATATTCTTACCATTCATATGTAAAGTTGCCGTTTGGCTAGATGTCAGGAGATTCTTATTCATTTTCTGTTGCCTGGTGGCATGAGATTTTCAGCATTCATCCAAGTACAAGTTTATCACCAATCCTCCCCTCTTATCTTCTCATTCACTTGCCAAAGCACCCAGTAGAACCTGCTGCAATGCTGCTATCATGCACCTCATAAGGAGCCGTTAGCTGCAGTATTGTCTTTTCAGTATAGCATAATGCATACTCAGGAAACTATACGTCTCTCATTATGATATATCTTATCTACTAGTTCCATATCTGTCAAAGCTACACTAAAGTTTATGGGACCAACAACAGTATTATTCTTCATAACTCCATCTCAGCTTTCCACAATGCTCTAATTAGGGCCTGTTAGTTTTGGTTTACAGGCCACTAGAGTACAGGAGATGCCTGCTCTACCCCATAGGCAGCTGTCCATAAAACACAGCTTATGTTGCACAAGCTGTTTGGAGAAGTTTAATGTCTTTTGTGAAGCTGCATAAAAGATGGGATATGTCAGAGGTCATCTTGGAGCCAGTTGAGATCAAAATGAGAACCCCAGTCTTTATTCAAACCTCTGCCTTTTTTTCATTTATTTAAAGTTACAATGAGAGGATACATTTTGCCACCAGAACTCTTTCCATTATTAAATGTGAATGTCAATATGTGCTATTTGTGACATAAATAATGTATATCCTTCTCTTCTTCTTCCTATAATTACACATGCTCTAAAAACAAGAGAGGCAGTGGTGGCAGCTCCTGGTCAAACATGTTAGTGCATCATTAGTGTGACTCCTCTTTTCAGCAGTTTTACTTTTCACTTTTTTTTTAAATTTTGTTTTGTTTTTTGTGAATCTTCTTATATGAGATTCAATGTTTTAACATTGAATCTCAATGGGGGCACAGTGCAGTTCAAAGATTTAATTAACAAAAACCCAGAAACAGTCCACTGTCAAAAACACAAAAGGGCAGTCCAAAGCAAACAACAAGTATCCAAAACAAAAAGGCAGAAACAATATCCAAAAAAGGCAAAATACAACAGAAAGAAAAGTTACTGAGGAGCAGGGGGGGGGGAAACACAGAGAACACTGGAAACACCGGAAAAACTGGCAACTCACAGAGGGAATCACACAGACTAAATACACTAGGGTAATGAGGGAATGACACACAGGTGACACAGGGAGGAGGAGACAATCAACAACAGGTGGAGATAATCAGACAATCACACACTGGAGGGAAAATAAATTAAAGGGGAAGAAACAAGAAGGATACAATGAAAAACTCACAAGAGACAGGGCTACAAAGGCACAGAGGGAGAGAGAACAAACCTGCACTAAAAACAGAGGACTAACTGTGAGACAGAGGAGACAAAAGGTCAAAACAGATCACAAGAGAACACAACAGGAAGTGTAAAGCAAAAGTTTTAAGTGAAGTTTTTAAGTTAAATAAAGTGTTTCAAATTGTATCTTTGTCAGAATTAATATCAGTAATACAGTGTTCTGATGTTCATATGTTAAGAGGTCATCTAAACAAACAAAAAAAAAACACCTGATCCTAGAATTTTATTTTAAGCATTATCTACTCATGTTTTAATTACCACTGAACATACTCCACTGATTAGAAGGTGGTGGTTTGAACCCTGGCCCTGGCAGTCTGCATGTCCATATGGCTCCTGATGGCTCTTCTACCATCCTGTTGTCCTGTAGGTTATCGCTCCTGGCACCTATTTAACCTCCTCCCTGGTGGCATTAACAATGTCTGAATTTTAATCAGACACCAGTGTATGGATCTGTGTGTGTGTGTGTGTGTGTGTGTGTGTGTGTGTGTGTGTGTGTGTGTGTGTGTGTGTGTGTGTGTGTGTGTGTGTGTGTGTGTGTGTGTGTGTGTGTGAGAGAGAGTGCTGGCTCATGTTGTAAAGCGCTTTGGGTGGTTGGCAAGACGATAAAAGCACAACATAAATGTGTCTCTAACATTTAACAGGAAGTACAAATCAGTCTGTGGATTTAAATGATGTTTTACTCGAGACAAGTCCTTTTTTTTCATATGGCAGTGTCACCAGACACTAGTTTGCTTGTCTTATATGGCCTTTGGCTTCCACAGTATATTGTAAACTTGGCAATTTCGCAAAATACAAAAATCTAATAAAAGTGGAAAGATGTTTGCACATTGTATGCTGAACACAGCGCCAAGTACATGCCTACGATAAATTATATTTATAAATTCCCCTTGCAGACTTTCTCTAGGCTCCCAGCGCCCGGCTCCTGTGCTCCTAGGCCTGCTCAGTACACAGCCTGTCACAAACAGTTCACAGAAAGACATAAACATCATCCAAAAGAGAGTATCATGTTTATGAAGACCTATATAACTCCCAGCGGCACCTTACGTCTGCTTTGGAGAAGCACAAACTCAAATGTACAACTTCAACTACTTCTAACCATCATCTTTTCATCATGAGCACACTCAAGGCTCCAACTATGGAACATCAAGCGTAACCACATGCACTATAGTGCACCTGAGGTGGCCGAAGTGCCTCGTAGAGAGACTCAAGAATGTGATCCTGCAAGGCACAGCGGAGCGCTGTGAGTCATCCTTTCATTACTTTGGTCGCGTCGATCCTCTGACCTGGATACCAGTTGACGATAATATGGCTAAGATGGACAGCACCTTTAATCTAGACACCCCTCTGGAGGCTTTACAAACACTTTGTTATGACCTATGGGGAGAAGGTGGAGGCATATGTGGAGGATGTAGCCCAGGAAATAAATCACAGGGTTAACGGTTTGATCCTCAACACCTCCTGCCGACACCTTTAAGTGTCCTAAGGGAGGACCCTGAAACCCTATAGCTCCCTGTGCATTAGCTTGCTGCCAGTCATGTGTGAATGAGTGGCAAAAACCTTGTAAACCACTATGGATAGAAACTGTAGAATAAAGCATATGGCTGAGGGTCTTATAGAGCTCAAGGGGAAGAATGTCAGGGGGGTAAACCTGTGGATCGCTCAGCTGTGTGGACACGTGAGGAATATCACTGACTGGTGACGAGATGCATGACAGACAGGAGCTCAATGAGCTCAAAGTATTATTCGCTTTTTGCTCCATATTACCACTCTGATTTTATGACCTGACATAGAAATGCATTTTTAGCATTGATGTGTAGCCTATAAAATGTAGGCTAATTCAGTCTAGCTGAGATGAACCGATATGAAGCACCTAAAACAAGTTCACATCCAGTTCAAACCTCAGTCCAACCTGTGGCACCTAGAACAAGGCTTTGTGGAAGTCGAAGTGTCTACTATGTGAATTCCTGGATATTAAATGTTCATCTGCAATTTTCTGTAATGGTTCAGGCAGCATTTGATCCGATCATGCAAAATGCATCTATGGAAAATCTAAGGAAAGTAACAGCATCTGGAATTCTGACAGCTCTGACATCTTTTTACACGTTGGCATCAAACTGCAGGAGGCTGCTTCTGAAGATGTCTGCTGTAAGGTTTTTACAATCCGAAGTAATGTATCTATTTATGTATATATTATATACAGTAAATCTGAATTAGATTAGACGTGGAAACTGCTTTTTGAAACTTTATTTTGAATATCAATCAATGGTTTATCTGCTTTAATAGATCTCTGGCAATCACTGCTTTTAAAGGAAACTACAAGGCAGGGAATGAGAAACAGAATCACCAATTATATGTTGTTGGACTGTGGGAGGAAACTGGAGCACCCAAAGGGAACCCACGCAGATTTAGGGAGAACATGCCAACTCAGAACAGAAGCCTCCAGGTCTGGATTAGAACCCAAAACCACTCTCGCTGTAACATTGCCAACCTACAGTATTCTACCCTGATGCATATAATCCCACTTCATGAGTTTCAATAGAATCATGTCTTGACTGTAGTTTTTTGAAAACTATTGGCAATATCAATAGAATCAATTAGAACCTGCACTTCTTACTTAGCAATACAGAATAATTTGCTAATGTCCTTTTCGACAAACACATATATAAATACACTGCTAGTATGAACCAAATTTTAAAAATGATTTCATTTCATTTCTTTTTTATATATAAAATGAAATCACTAGAAAGTAGAAATGTAAAAAGGTCTGGTGTGATTGTTAAGAAGAGGACAGTGCTGTTTTTGCCCAGGCTTAATGTCTTTGGAATTTCACTCTTATATCATTTTTGACACGGCAAAAAAAAGTCTTACAATTCGTAATTCCCTAATATTTCATCATCAAAACAAAATCCTGTTACAGTTGTTTATCAGAGGTGTATCGCTGCCATTATGATGATGTTTTGCTAGATTTGTCTCATGCCAAATGAAGTAAGTTAAATTAAGTAATTAAATAAAATATGATTTTTCCATAATGGTAGATAAATCATACCTTAAGGACTATGGTAAATGTTGATAAATGTGGAGACATATATCCAAGAGGACGAACGCTAAAAATGAATTATAAAATCTTTAATTAGTAAATGAAAAAATAAATAGGAACAAAATATGGCAAAGCACATCAACAGACGTGTTTTATCTTCTGGGGCTGCTTTTCCATAAGTAGTCCAGTAGATGGCGCTAGAGTCAAGCTTTTCTGCTGCTGCTGTCCAAGGAGAAGAGGATGAGTCACTTCATGGAATTGATTCTCATGGAGACTCTGGTAAAATGTTATGTAACAAGGACACTGGTTTAGACACAACACACACTTAGATAAAACCACAAATAAAAGACACACATGAACATTTTTATACACACTTGCAGTCCTTCACAGGGAGAGGACATAATTCCCCTCTGAGACTGAAATGGTTCCCACCCCGCTAGGCGAAGATGCTGTGACCTTCACACATAAACAGGAATGATGGCAAACACAGCCAATGCAACATTAGTGGGAATAAGACACATTTAAAAAGCAGTGCAGATAAAGAGAAGCAGAGGAGAAGTGAGAAATCATTCAAATTAGACAGGCCCATCATAATTTCACTTGTAATCATTTCATTTGTAACAATTGTAAATTATTTATTCAAAAAATCAGTCGTACGACATATTAGCTGCGATGGGAATTTTAACTATTCACATAATGGAGCACGTTGATGTAATAGAATGCAACACAACAGCACAAAAATCATTATTACAGCCATGATTCAAAGTCATCAGTTGATGTAGAAAAAACAACAGCCATTTTACAAGGTCCTGACATTACTGCTGGCTCTCTGTCACACTGTCACGACATCTGCTGAACAGTTTTATTCCTTGTCTGGAACAAAGAAACTGGAAACTGTTCTTCTAGTTTCGGGTCTATTTGTGGCATATGGATAAAAACGTTCGTTTTTGTGAACAGTGAGACGTTTAGCACCGCACACAAAGACCACAATACAAGGTGGATGTACACATGGTGTGCATAACATCTTTTCATATTAGTTAGTGGGTTGGCAGTTGAGTTTCTCTGTGGTTCTTAAAACTAAATTGACACAAATTAGATTATGGATTCCCATTCGGTACAATTTGGTCCCAGGGTTTTCTCTCTGATAAGAATTATATGATGATATAATATACCCAGGACAAAAATAATTGTACATTCTATTATTGTGTCACTTATGGATTGTCATGAAAATAAATGATTCACCTTTTTCTGGGGACCCCTGGAACCCACTTTGAAAATTGCTGCAACGCTGTTTTGCTGTAAGGAATTAAGGTTTTTTGTTTTGTTTAGTTTTTTGGGGTTTTTTTGTATTGAACAAAGAAACTGAAGCTTTTCTTCTAGGTTTGACTGTATTTGTGAAATTTCAGATAAAAGCTCACTGTTGTGAGCACAGATACTGCAGCACAGATCTGGGCTCAAACTGAAACTTGAAGAAATGAAGGCTTTCTTACATCATCAGAAAAGTTGCTCTTCATTTAGAGCTGGGCCTAAAAAGTTTCCAAATGAGACATCAAGCATTTCCTTGGAGCAAAATCCTACACCCACAAAAAAATTGCATGACTACTGAGGTTAGAAGACATTGTAAGACTGCTGCGTACAAGTATTATTTCAAATTAGAGACGCGTGTAAATTCAGTCTAGGTCTAAAAATAAGATGTATTATTTTAACTTCACTTCTGAACCCAAAACATGACAATGTCATTCATTTTATGTTTATTTCAATTCATGTTTATTGTGATATAATTACTTTTGGTCTACACACACTGTGTATTTAATTTCATCCACATCTTTTTTTTTTTACAATAAACTACATGATGTAGATGGAGTCTGTACAAGGATGAATGATCCTTCAGCTTTTCTGAGACTTGAACATGGCTGACTAAATGATGATGGAATACTGCAGTCGATGCTCCATTCCCCTGCCCAAAGCCCCTCACCTTACAGATTCATGTCTCGCTCCAACTCATTACACAAACAGATCACCAAACCAGCTTACTCTGGCTCTCAAGTGTGTGTGTGTCTGTATTTTCATGTGTATCTGCAACCATCTCTTCTGTGTTATTCCACTGCACAAACCTGGTGTCCTAAATATTCATTCATTCTCACTTCTTTTTAGGCAAAGTATACAAAGCAAATATATATAATGCCTATCTTATAGTATGTGACTCTTGTCTTGTGTTTCTCTACTCTAAATGTTAAAATGGCGATAAAGATTTTTTTTTAAACCACAACTACTCCTAATACTAATAACAATAATGTTTTTTTTCATCTCTTGTGGCTTTGACTTGCTTGTAAGAAAATAAATGTTTACATCTAAATATTCAGCCAAACAACTGGTGGAGCAGGATCTGTGGCCAAAGGATGGAGCAGGCTTACCATGCAGCTGTGTTCATGAGTCCTGATCCTCTTCATGTTCCTCCTCCCAGCCTCCCTGCCTCCTCCATCCTTCCCCTCCTCTCTCACGTGGATGCGGTGAGAGCGGCATGAGGGGAAATGAAAAAGAGGCTCAGCTGTTCCTTTCTGGGGCAGCTGTGCTGCTTTGCTGTCCCCTCTTTTTCCCCTCCCTTCTCACCTTTTCTGTGCACCGCCGCTCTTTTTTTCTCCTCATTTTGTCATGATGTTTCTCATGGTTTGCTTTATTCTGGTCTTCTTGCCATCTTCATGCTTCTTTTTTTTTTGAGTTGCCTTCAAGGTCACAGGCTGAACACTCAGACACTTCTGACTTTTGTGCGTGTCCTTGCAGAGCTCTCATTGCCAGAGCTCCCTTTCATGATAAAAAATAGTTTCTTAACATAACCACTGTCCAATAATAGATCCAGCTGTATGGTGCACTGCAGGTCAAGTTATTTTGCCAACGCTATGGTTAGAATAAAAATGAAATCATTGGTTCTGACAGTTGGACACTGTTTAAATAATGACCACCAAGAGGACTTTGAACTATTTAAGGTATTCAGGAAAACCATTAATTAGTTTTTGTGTTGAGAGTTTGACCAGTTTTGTTTGTGTTGTTTGCCATTTATTTAGACTTTGAATTTTGTACAGATTAGTGAGCTTTAAAAGTGCTAGTAGGTGGATATATTTTTACTTTGGACAGAGCTAAATAAATCAAAAATAAGAACAAAAAACAACTACATAAAAGAAACAAACAATGAAACAAACAACATACCTTAAAAAAATCACAAAAATTTACAAAAACACTATCAGTTGAGGCAATTTCCCAAAAATGTCAAACTATTCCTGTGGAATGATCATTTGTCTCATCATGCCGATGATCATTCCATCAATAATCCTGGTTCTCCTTCAGTCTGGGAATCATCTATGTTATTGAATCCCTTTCCTGTAAACTCATTAAGTATTAATTCCTCTTCACTGCTAAGAATAACCACAGATTCTCCTTTGGGAACTAACTGGTCTTTGAAAGAAATATTAAAATAATGTGCGTGCGTGTGTGCGTGTGCATGTGTGTGTGTGTGCCTGTGTGTGTGTGTTTGTGTGCGCGCGTGTGTGTGTACAAGTGAGTACATCAATTCATGCTTACAAGGACAAAGCTATGTATGTTCAGCACGCATGCTATTCCTTCATTTTCAGTGTAATGTACAACCAGCTTGTCTTAACTTTCAACATCCACACATTGGGACATAAATTCTAAAAGAGCAACAGCTGCCAGGAGGGCTTCACTGACTGCAGCTATAACCTGTTGGGAAACTGTTTATTTCATCATATTTAGATTTCCTAAACACTGACAGTGACCTTGGAGCACACTTGTGTCTGTGTTTGAGGACATAAAATGAATCAAAACAACAACTGCAGCAGAAATTGAGAGAGAAAAATATGGGACAATTACTCTGGCTGCGGGTGTGAGAGAGGCCCAAAACAGAGAGGGTTTATGTGGAATTGGAGAAACACAACAAAAGAGCATTATCTCTCAAACTCAGACCAGAGCTCCTAAAATAGGAGCTGACAGTTGATCCGCAGGCACAGATTAACTGTGGAACAGACAGATGCAGAAAGAGAGGCATAACTATTATTATAATGTAGACAAACATCTTGAGAAATACATGGAAAGCCATAGACTAAAACATTACATTCCCTCCAGACCTTAACATGTACAAATATTCTTTCTTTACATGACACCTAATGATTACAGTGGCATTTTGTGGATGACAAAATACTGCAAAGGTGACCATTTTAATGCTTTTAAAGTCTGAAGAAGATGGTGTTCGGAACTAAAGTGTGCGAATAAAGTTTAAAGCGGTTTAAAACTACAGCAATGGCACACTCATAAAACGTGTAATGTAATATAATGTAATGTAATTATTCACTAACTCACTAATGTCATTAAAGGGATATTAGGCTTTCCAAGTCATTATATTTTGTTATGTCTGTGGATCTCACAATAAGTGGGATCAGCAGAATGAAAATGGGTTAGAGACTAGACAGAGGTCAGCATGGCCACCAGCTGTTTGAGATGAATAGAGCATTATATAGAACAGAGGGTAGCAGATGACTGTCAGCACAGTGATACACACACACACACACACACACACACACACACACACACACACACACACACACACACAGACACACACACAGATTAAAAGCTCATAATAATTTCCAGGAGACTTATCCTAACTATAACCTCTACTTTCCTTACCCGAACCTTAAACCACGTTTTCACCCCTAATTTAATTTACATTATAAATAATGATAAATAAAACTTCAGCTACACTGACTTTAGAAGTCTAGAGGGGATTTTTGGGGATGTGACAATGAAAACCCAGAGAAATGTTTGCAGGTTTTCTTCATCGTATACACACAAAAACTGTGACGGTGTAAACTGTTCCATTGCAGACACTCTAAACCAATTGTCAAAACTATTTTAAGGGATCATCCTGAGTTCACACCTTTTTCTTAGAAAATCTATGACGGCACAGAGCTGTTGATAATGACATTAATGTTTCTGTTTCTTTAAGAAAACCATTAAATGTAATTCAGCATTAACTCACACCACATGACGTTCTCACAAACTTTACACTTAAACACATATTGTTGAAAGAAAGAGGATGTGCTGACGTCAGTGTAACCTGCGGTCAATAGCTCAGTGACTCTAAACAGAGGAAATGCACACATAATCAAATGTTTGCACACACTCACTCGTGAGTCATTCCTGCTGCCAGGTAAAGAAAAAGCAACATGGGAGTGTCGTCTAGGAAAGCAAGAGGTTATATGTTGCACTCTATACAGAAATATGGAAGAAATTGTGTTCATAGGTCACGCAGAAATACACCTCGACAGTTAATGTGTTATCTTGTGTTAGCTTTCAGGCCTGATGGGTCACAAAGAACCACAGACAGAAGTTACATTTTCACAAATTGCCTATAACTATGATCATTTGTGACCTTTGTGCATTCACCGTATATGTTGATAACAACAAACTAAATGTAGTCAGCAAAATTGTCAAAGCACAATATGGGTGTTTTCAGACAGAAGAGTTCCCAGTGAGGATCTCTTCCAAAAACTCAATACCTTCAACACCATTTTTGTGTTTGCATTCGCAGGAGGCGCTAACGTGACATAAACTAGCCAGTGGTTGCTGCTAGCAACAACGCTTCTGCATGTCATATGACAACAGTTAGAAAGACATTTTCCATTTTTCATTTTTTTCATTTTTTTAAATGTTGTTGTTTACATTGCTCTGCATTGTCTCATGTTTTCAAACAACCAGTGTAAAGTGGTGAAGAGGTGAATTTATTTTGTAAAAATTCAGTGTGCCCTTAAAGAATTTGCGTGTATCTGTCCTGATGACATGCCAAACGAGATAGTCTTGCACATAGTGTATAATAGATATAGATAATATCTTCAATGTCATCCGTGTACATGCAAAAGGGGAGGTCCAGAGGTCAGCTGTTATGCTCACCCAAGGGACAGTGTTTCACTGGTTTCATGGCAGGTCAACACAGGCTTGAAGGTGTAATATTGACAGGGGAGGGCTATAATTTAAATTCTTTATCTTTCAAAATTCTTTATAAACAGCTATTTTTAAGGCTGACCCAATACACTGATGTTAGTTTTTTTCTTGCCAGCTTCGACCTATATTTATAGCCCCTCTAATAGACAATAGTGATCCTGTTCAGGGATCAGACTCTCTCTTTCATGGAGGACCATGACATGCAGTTGTGGTTGTTTTTTGTCTTTCATTTTTAACACCATTGCTAACTATGGCCTCCAACATTAACAAATAAAAATTAAAAAATGTTTAAGATAAAAGGTATTTGCTCACACAGTTATAATGTGTACAAAATAAACTGGTCATGACTGGCCTTGTTGGTGATGCCTGTCACAGACTGAAGCATTTGATCTGCAAAAGTCCCACTTAAAAATAATTCTTTGCTGAAGCAGAAATGGCACAGAAATCATATGATTTCTTGCCATGTCAAATCTAATAGGGCCTGATTTATTTTTTTTATTCTGGTTGACCTTATTATTCAATTCTGGAGAGACAATTACCTCAAGCTTCAATACAAGGAGTAATACAATGCAGCATTTCCAAAGATTCATTGCCAAATCTTATTGGAAATCTTGCTGTCAATCATTCAAACAGCTTCTCCAATGTCCCTGGACATTGGACAGTTTTTTTACATGCTGTCCTGATCCATTACGCATAACAGATTAAAACTTGAATGGCTCTCAGTACAGTGCATTCCAGTGCCAAGGACGTCTGTTTAATCTGCTTGTCTCGTGTCTCACGCCTTCACAAAGTTGAAACTTGGTTTAGTAGACTTTGGTGTAATTGGAGAACACGTTGAAAAACCCCACATCTCGCAATGTTAAAGAAAATGGGAAAAAAGTCCTAGATCTGCCCCTTTATCTGGATCCACACCAAAATTTAATGGGTTATTTCCTGGCCCGTTCTCCATTTTTCCATCAAGTTTTGTGGAAATCCGCCCATGTATTTTTGTGTAATCCTATTAAAAATCAACCCAACCAAATAACAATCAAATAACAAATGGACACGGGACAAAACATAACCTCCGTGGAGGTAATTAAAAGGAGCTGCAAGAAGTCCCATTGTTTATCTTAGCATGATACTGTATATACTGTTGATCCCTATATGAATATTACAGTGTTGCCACTGGAGAAAAAAACATACAAATCATTTGAATTATGAGCTTACTGTGGACGACAAAAGACGCAGTAAAACTCTGCTTTTATGTGTCGATGATATTGGAAATTAAAAAATACTGCCACTTTAAAACTATCTCGTACAATGCCTCCCTTTTATGAGGCAAACATTCAGTATTCTTGTGCTTTTCATAGACATAATAAACAACAACATAACAACATCAGCTCCTTGGCTGCTATGTTTCTACCCAGTAACCACTTCCAGTAGCACCTTTATTCTTACACAGTCGTTCTCAGCCAGCCAGTGACATCATTCCCCTTTCACCCAGTTCTCTGATGGCTGCAGTACGAGGTAACGAGCGGTCAAACTACGATGCTTTCAGGTGCTCTCCAAAGCTCGTACATCCGAATTATCCATTCGAGACTATGAGAGAATTGGATTGCTTCATAAAAAATAGACAAATAACCGAACCATGCCAATACGTATTCTTACTGGAAGTCAGTTTATTACATAAAAAGTCACACAGATTGAGATCCTGAATGAGTTGTACTGTAGTGCTGGCTATTGTGTATGCAGCCACAAAACCTAGAAACAAACAACAAATAATTAGTTTGGAGAGCCAATATTTACCTTTTAACTTCTGAATGTGAATCAGCTGAAAACAGCAGTTTACAATCATTTCAGAAATACACTAAAAAGTTTAATAAATCGTTAAAATGCATTTAACCCTTCTCTGCAGACAGCAATTCCTCTGGAATTTTTTTAATTATTTATTTTTTGAGTATTTTTTTTGTTAGTCAACAATTGACCATTGCTTAACATAAAATGCCACACAGATAAAATACAGACCGAGCCTATGGGCCAGTAAGTTCTGTTTTCTTGCTCAATGGCCATTTCTTCCCGCTGCCAAGGAGGTTGTGTTTTCCCCCATGTCTGTTTGTTTGTTTGTCTGTTTCTTTATTTATTTGTTTGCTTGTTTTTTTTGTTTGTTTGTCCCTGGATCAAGGAAATTTATTTCCACTATATTTAACATTGTACTATTTGGTAATTTGTTACAGTTTGGTTCATCTCTGGGAATAATGCATGGACCTTAATGAATAAGGTCCATTTAGTGGGTTGTTAGAGTGCTCATTTTTGGTGTGGATCCAAATATGCATCAGATTTTAATGTTTTCACTGGGGGTAGTCTTAAATGGTAACAAATGGGGCATGAAACGTCTATTCACCACCACTATGTACCTTAAATAGTGGGGATTAAGTGATCCATGAATGGCTCCCACAGTTTGGGTTTGATTTTGAATCAGGCTATCTTGGATTAAAAGGGAATGTTGGCCCTAGGTGCAGGTATGCGCTTTTCTGGGTGCCATCCTAGTTTGAATCTGCAGAAATCCGACAGCACCTGAAGGCCACGTCTTTGCAGACGTAGCAGGCAGGAAAAGACACACGCACCGTCAATGTTTACACATAACTCCTGCAGGTCAAGACGTTTTTGTGTGCATAATGTATCAGTATCAGAGCACTGAATAAATATTTCCCATCGCGTCTTCAATGTAGTCAGTATTTGTCTTTCTGTTCTTTCTTTTTTTCCGGGCTGCAACATAAATGTGAATTTATTCCTTCCGTGTGTGGCTTCGTCTGAAAAGGTTCATACAATTATTGGTCTAAAAAAAACGTATTTTGAGGACAATCAGTATACAAAGGAGATGTGACACATTTTTGGAGTGCAGAGATAAATATAGGCAATTCGTGCACCATCCCCCTCCTACCCTGCTTTCCTTCCTCCAACTCTGTGCTGGGGTTACTATCGGACAAACCTCCCCTCCTCCTTCATTCTCTTTGCTGGGGTTACTATCGGTCAAACCATCCATCCTCTTCCTCCTCTCATTCTGCTTGTCTGCACCCACATCATGTCGGCATGGCGGTATATTTCAGAAGTTTTACAGCTGACACGCAGCATTATCCACTCGATCACGGAAATGAAAGAGAAATCCAGGACGTGTTGCAGCTTTACACAGATCAGCGTTGCATACACTCAGCTGAACTTCAGGGGTTACTATCGTTCAAGGTGATAATATGGAAGTTGATAATTTTTTAAAGCATTCAAACATTTAAATCAAGTCAGAGAAAAGGTTTCTCTACAACGAAGAGACAGTTTTCAAGAGGAGTGGCTCCACAGGCTGTTTCTGTCTGTGCAAACAACGTGTTTACCCTGAGTCCACTTTCTAAAACCCGAAATGCAAACGATGTTGTCAAAGATCCAGGATACCAAGGCTCCTTGGCTCATCCTCTCTGCTCAAACCTTCAAGTATGAATAGTGTTCACAGTTTAAGCCCTGATTGTACAAACACAGGTCTCTTCATTTAAAGGGCAGTGATTCTCAGGGGTCACTTGAATTGGTTGTAATGTGGGCCATTCAGTAAAATGACGAATGAGCTGGTATCTTTATTTATCCTCTCTGAAGCATTAAAATGTCAGGATTCACACTGATTACATGAGGACAGATAGAGAGGATAGAGGAAATAGTATTCTTGGTTCATGTAATTGCACTGGAATCATTTTGTTCTGAATCAGTCCTTGATTTTATTGTATTGTATTAATGCATTTCCAAGTGTATAAAAGGTGTTTGATTGTACTGTCTACTTATTGTTGTAACAATTCTTGCGCTGTTCTCTTGCCACACATGGAAAAGAGATTTTTAATGTCAATGAGGATTTCACCTGATTAAATAAAGAAGAAATAAAGAAGATGAATACAACTATGGCTGCTCATAAGTGTTCTTACATCGGTTTAACTTTCTCAATGTAAAATATGATTGTCATCTGACTTTGACAATTCTTTCAGGTTAAGCTGTCCTGAATAAACTCTTAGCACTGGGTAATCCAACATGGGTCACTATGTTTTATCCTAACATGTATTATTCTAATATGTGTAACATTATATACAACAGTTTTATAGGTGAAACACTATGATGGTTCATATTGTTGGGTCATGGGTCACCACCCTCTACCTAAAGTCACAATACCAGTTTCCTGTTTCTTATTAGTTTCTTTATGTGTTCAAGCTGTAACAGAAATGCTGGCTACTTGTTTGAACATGCTTTAAGTTTCTCTACTGTGTGGTACATATGTGAACACTTCATTTGTCTATTTTATAGCCTTGCAGACACAAGACATCTGACAAGAGTCTTAATATCCTAAATGGGTTACACAGTCAAGTAATCCCAGTCCTGAGCTTATAAGATACCTCACACTGTGCCAGCCATAACAAACCATTTTCCCCAGCAAGTAAGAATAAATGAACCTGACAGATTATGATACATAATCACTCTAAGTGAAATGTGAATTACTGAATTCATACCAACACATTTTTTCACCATCCCCCCAGTATCATTTATCATTGCCGTTGCCTTCACTCCTCATCTATAGCTTTTGTCCTGGACTGGGCAGAGATGAACTCTTTGTACTTTGTGCATATTTTTGGAATATGTCATGTGACATTTGGGGAATTTCATTCTTGTGGTTTTGTGTCCTCAGACATCCTGGAACAAGACAATCATTTGTTAGCTGGATAAGAGGATACGAGGTCATGAGAGAAAAAAGCTGTCTCAGGGGAATTAATTAAATCTGTTGAAATACATTTGAGATGTGCTCATCTATTTATTAAATGGTGCAGTTTTTTACTTCTCAAAATTTTTTGAATTGTATTATTCTAATACATATTATGTGACATATCTGCATTAAAGTGTCTCAAACTGACAAGCCATATTTTGTTGAATTTTGAACTTATCCCCAAATGTTTCCAAAAATGTTCCATCCTAGAGAAACCTTTTTTTTTAGTTATAGGTAAAAGTGCTCTTCATTCTGTCGCCTCTGTAGAAGATCTAAGAGAGATATAGAGGAAGCAGAGGAAGGAAGTCTACGAGAATGAAATTTCACTTCATCATTGAACATTTCTGCCAGTCATCTAGGTTTTCATCAGAAATTGTGGTTATTTAACAATGAAAACAACAACTGCCTTCATCCTACCTTACTTACGTCTTTTGTTTTGTTTTATTCATTTATCTTTAGAAACATCTTTGTTAAAACTAATCAATTAGCTGATTAGATTTCAGCCTATAGTTATAGATATTCTATAGTCTATAGTTATTCTACGACCCTCCATACTTCATTGAAATAGTCCGGCCCTTATTAGATACAACAAAATTCATTTAGAATGACTAAAATCAAATCTCCCAGAAAGGGTGACTTTGTAATTATCACTTTGTAATGTGCTGTAATATGCAGCAATTTCTACATTAATATTCTTTTATGAGTGAAAAGAACAATTTTGCTGTCCACCATCACCTGTGTTACATTTAGACTAATTGCACCATTAAGCAAAAAAGCTTAAAAAACAGCAAACAATGAAAGACAGTAGAAATACACTAGGCCAAATAATCACTGCCAGATGTTTGTCATGTAATTTATATATCAGTAAGCCTGGAACCTAACCTAAAATGAACCCTGTAGAACTCCACAGAATGATTCTGCTTCTGTTTCTGCTTCTGATTCTGATTTTCCTTTAATTTCATTATACACTGTATAATGACAATAAAGGCTTTCTATTCTATTCTATTCTGATTCTGATATGCAGGGATGTCAAGCGGGATCAAGGAGAGTCATGTGGTCTGTATTGAGATCTTTTGAGGTTATTCGTCACTCCTAAGAGAACTGTCTCTGTGCTGTGGCGTTCAGGGAACCTTAACTGGAGTTTCTCAAAAATATTGGTTTCAGAAGGACAGATTCTGTTTATAGGGGACTGTCAGACCTTGGCAGAGGCGTGCACTTTATTGAATGCCTTTCTAGTTACCTCCACTGAGGAGGTTATGTTTTTCCCTCCATTCGTTTGTTTATTTCTGAATTTGTCTGTTAGAGGGATCACCTAGAAAGTTATGAATGGATTCTAACAAATTTCTTTTGGTGAGATATATATAGTCCAAGGAACAATCCATTAGATTTTGGTGGTGATCTAGATCATCATCTGGTTCCAAAATTTATTTAAAGGATTCTTTATAATTTAAGGATAGGGTGTAATTACAAGATTTTTGCCTCTAACTTCATTGATAATGCCTACCATGCTTGTACAATTACACAATAACGTCTCCATAAGATCTTAAACACATTAAAGTCTGATCTGGATCCAAATGATATTCCTGATCTGGTGATGTAGACAGTTTAACTTTTTGAGCTCAAGGAAAAATCACTTCTGTGAGATGACAATGATACAGACTTGAAATAAGATCAAATTTTAGCTGAAACTGTGCTGATTCAGTAAGTGTTTCATTTGATGTATCTACAGAAGTTACTCAGCTAGATCCTGCCCTGCAAATTGTTCTGTAGTTGCCAAGATTTAAAATCTTAGATCTGGAATCATGATATAAATTATCTTTTTTTAAACGTTATTTACAATTTTTCATCTAGACTGAGCAACTTATTTTAAGATTTTTCGACAAGAAGTTATCTTGCTGAAGGGAGAGATAATTTCACTAGTATTAAGACATTTTCTCCTCAAATTTAGTGTTAATTTTGGGAAGAATTTTCCCAGTGAGACATGAAATGCTAACTCTTCATGTGTAGTTTTTTTCCATACAACAAAAATGATGGTAACTTATGGAGGGAATGGACCCTTTGGAAGGAATGCTGAGACTATTATTATTATTATTATTATTGTGTTACTACAACCTTCTTGAGCTTGGTAGTAACTTGGAAGTGCGTTGATGAGGCGATGAGGTGTCTCTGGCCCTTTAAGGGATGTTTTGACTCCGCACGTGCTTGCCTTATATGGGAGCAGCGTCAGACTGTGACCGATAGTTACCTCTGCTGCTGCTCTCCTCCGCTCTGCTCCGCATCGAGCAGCGCTATAAAAGCCTGCTGGGGGGGAAAAAAAACTGTTTTGTCAGACATTGAGGGTCAGCGGAACCAAGGAGTACCGTTCATTTACCTGTTATTACTTGATGTGGAAAAAGGAATTCACTTTATGAAAAGAGAAAGAGTGGAAATTCGCACAGTTCAGGATAGGTGAGTTTGAAGTCTTTTTGTGGAGGAGTTTGGGGGCATTTGTGAGTTCCTTTGTTGGATCAACAAAGGGATGTGTGCCACCGTGTTAAAAGTCAAAACATATTTTCAAAGAACTATTGTCAGCTTTTCTTTTTTTTTTGCCAGAAAACCAAGCTGACAATCCATCCAAAATTAACTGATGCCTGATAAATTAATTGAAGCATGATTATTATTATTAATTTTTTTTTCATTTTGGCTTTCAAAGTTCAACAAAAATTGCAATTTACTGAATGAACGCTGTTTGTTTTATGTATTGCCGTTGTTTGACGCCATGACAAGCGTTGACTATGCTGGTTTTTACTGTTTTATAAAATTGTCTACAAGTATCTTCTGCTGAGACTCGGAGCAGAGTCAAGGTAGCCACAGTAAAAGCAGGGTTTCCGGTTAGATACTTCAAAATAAAAATCCTCTATGTGGCAGTGTCTCTTTTGTTTAATACCAAATAAACATAGGAGAACAGTGGGTGAATTCTGAAGCGAATGTTATCCTGCTGTATTTATGTTCTTCAATTCAAAGATTGTTGATTGTTTTTAAGGTTAGAAAATGGGATATGTGATCTGCCTAATAGCAAGGCACTTTTGCTGCAGCTCAGTGCGGAAAGCCCATCATTTGACTGTATTATCATTTTGTCTGACTTGACGGCCATCCTGAAGCAGAATGACCGACAGTAACCTGATTTCAGACGAACAATGAAATGTAATAGCATCGCTCAGTCAACAGATGATTCGTTTTAACACAATGCCATAATGTTGTCATTGAGTCGCAATGAAAATGATATCGTTTATGAAAATTACCAGCATCTTGTTTTTTCATTCATTTCGTTTTGTGCTGTCCTTTTTCCACCGTATGTGCGGGATAATGTACTGTTTTTGGACTGATGGTGCAGAGTCGACGTAATACATCTGTACTCCTTTATTCTTTGGTGTTTGAAGAAGCAGAAATATGTTACAAAGCATCGACGCTCTGAAATAATCTTCCTCGTCAGTGCAAAACTGTGCAGTTCTTGTTTTGCGTCCTTTTCCATTTTCCTTGATCTATGAAGTAAGTGGGGAAAAATGAAGACAATGGACTTGAGGATAAAATCCTGTACGAATGTGATATAACACGTGAGCAATGATTGATGGTAAACAAGTATAATAATGAAGATTTTGGTTTTTACCACCAGAGGCGCCCTGACTCTGCACCATTTTCACTGCATTTTCACAACCTTGTTTACCAAGATCTCACAGTACATGGAGGTGAAACTAAAACGGGTCCACAGATATGATGATTACAGAAAACACAAGTAGAACCAAGCTTATGTAAGAGAGGAAAAGCCGATCTTGTAATTTTGCTTGATTAAGATATCAGTCTTCAAATGAAGCTTGGAGGTTTGAAGAGTTGACCTTTCAATTTCTCCCAATGCACAAACTCCAGAAAGAATCATTTTAATTTAGAAGAGCGCAATGGCTTTCAGTAATGGAAAAAAAAGGAGGGACAAAATTAGGATCTAATTATCAGGACAGAAGGGGAAAAAAATCTATTTGATGTGTTCCAAATGTGATGGAGGTGTAATAAATAGTTTGCATCGTTGTCCACCCCCACATACAGCAACACTGCAGACCATAATATCGGTAAATGTGGTAATGTAGGTGTAATGTAATGAAAATTCAACGTCTGCTGTGAAAGCATAGCATATGTTTATTTGTGACTAAGGACAAGCTCTTACTGATTATGTTGTTGTCCATAAGTCAGCAGCAATAAAGGGTTTGATGCTTTTTCTGTGCTCGTTTGAGGGGTTGTGTCCTTGTTACTTCATCTGATCCTCTTTATTAGTTCAACCAAATGATCGCTTTAGCTGCTGTTGAAAATCTGTTTGTTTTAGTGGTGTGTCTTTCATTAAGTCAATGTTAAATAATATTCATTATCATTCATTATCATTATCGTTATTAAAAGTTAAATATGTGCTGGGAGTGCTGCCATTAGATCAAGTGACTCACACAGAAAACAGATGTACCAGTAGAGCAGATATGGTACCTCGTTACAGTGTTAATTGTTCATCCTGAAGGTCATGTTGGTTTTTATTGCAACATTTCATACATTCCAGTGATTTGATACAGCCAATAGTATGTGTAACTGTGGAAATTTTGTGCTGTACCACTGAGTTACTGGTATAAAAGTAAAATGTTAACATCTGTACTGTTTTTTTTTTCTTTTTAATTTTACATTTATCCTAAGTGTTGTCTTTTTGGTCAACCCCAATGGCAATTATTTAAGCTAGAAGGCGTAGGATAAGCGGTTACAGAAAATGAATGAGTGAATGAAAGGTGTAAACTCTGGCAATTATGTTGTAAATTAGCTTCACCCAGTAGGAGAAGTAGTTACAAGTGATTTAAGTAAAACAAAAAAAACTACATTAGTAATTTATCACTACATTAGTAATTTGAATAAGACAAGGCTTTTTCTGGCCGTAAGAAAATGACCTCATGTCCAGATCACACCTGTGCCGTTAACATTGATCTGCTGTTTTTTTTTTTTTCAGTTTTGTAATTGTAAGGACCAACGGGTTTGCAGTAACTTTCACCACATGTGAACTGTCCACCACCCACTCATTGCTCTCAATTTAACTGTAGCTTAACCTTTGGACAGATGCATCAAGTGGACCTGAATCTGCAGCGATTAGCAGCCTTCCTCAGTCATCAGTTAACTTCATTCACTGAATGTTGCTGCAGTTTTGGCTGGTCTGCATTACTGAGTAAAGCAATTTCCTTTAATAGGTGAATTCTGTTGGTTTTTTTATGGCAAGTGACTGTATTTTAGTTCTTAAATACTCACTTAACATTCACTCTTTTTTTGTGGCACGATTGCCTGGATGTTCGAGCCATACTTGCACAGTTGCATACACTCGGTTATCATGGTTTGCCGAATTTCTGCTCTGTTCTCATACCTGTTTTGCGTAATTGTTGGCAAGATTCACAGTTTTTTGTGAACAGTTTGTTTTCCATGCAAACAGAGATGTGCTGTTGAGGGGTAGTTCGCTGATTGTGTTTCATCTGTAGCCTTTCCACATTGAGGAAAGTGTTATTTTTCGACTGTGTGAACCCCAGTTTTATCTGATTATTGTGTACAAGATTGCAATGGTTGACCTCTCTTTGTCTCTTTGGGTTCACAGTGAGGAGCTGGAGCGTGCTCAGTGAGGTTGGTCAGACGTCAAAATGGCAGTCTCCACTCAGCTGGGTTTACTGCTTTGGAAGAACTTCACCTACCGACGGAGGCAGACTGTAAGTAGGAGTGCTTCAAATTACTGACTCATAAGAACAATGGACTGGATGAGAACAGCACAGTATACGCCACAGTAAATAATTTGTTCAGCTATTTGTTGCATTTATTTATCATTTGTTTATAATGTAATTTTCCCACTCTAATTATTGCTTGTTATAATCTCATCTTCTTTGATTTTAGCTGTGCTAATAATGTAAGCAAGCCAATTTTTATGTTATTCAAAAAAAGAGACCTAAGAGTAAAAAGCCAAATGGAATGACTGCTTCGTCTCAGTCACATTTAAGTGGATCTGGACTTTGATTTTTCCAGTACCATATGACTATTCATAAGGGCATGGCAAAGAGTTTCTCAAGGTATAGTTTCCAATGTATGTGCTGCACACAACAATGGAAATGATGTCATTTTTCTCAAAATCTCAGTCTTTTCAGTCAAAGATGTGATTATGACACATGTCAGTTCCATTGTCTAGTTACTATCATGTGCTTGCTGAGGCCCACACACTCCAAGTTATGTAAATCAAATTCAGTTCCAAGCAGTAGAATAATGCTTCTTTATACACAAAGAGGTTCATCTGCACACAATTAGGCCATTTGACCATCAAGAGGAAGAGGAGACTTCTCCTCAAAGTGACAGCTAGGGCTGCATGACAATCAGTCCATTCTTCTCCAACAAAGGAATACAGTGCATGTCTGCCATGCTGGTTAACGCTGGCACACAAGCACATGAAGTAGGGGGGGGGGGCATATGGAACAGATGGACAAACTCATAGTTCTCTAAATCCTGCAGACCTCTCTGTTTCCCCGTATTAACCCATATACTTTAACCAGACTCATGGTGGGATTACGTCTTACATAGGAAAATAGCCAACAGCCCCCCCACCACCACACACACACACACACACATTTTCTAGAGCAGTGGACATTTCCTTTGTTGAACTTAAAATACACAAAGTCTGCAAAGCATAAAGGAAAGAATGACAGTGTTTTTAGACGATTGACTAATTTCTGTCATGACTTTTCATCTCCTAAGGGTGTAAAGGTTTCTTTTATTTGCCTGTTTAACCGCTGTCATCATCATTTTTGGTCTTCCTTCCTTAGATCCAGTTGCTGATTGAGATCATATGGCCCCTTTTCATCTTCTTCATCTTGATCTCTGTCCGAATGCATTATCCACCCTACGAACAACACGAATGTAAGCAGACGTTTTTGAGACTTCAAGATGTCGAATAGCTCAAGTTTAAAACAAAGTGCAGAAAAAGTCATTGTTACATTAAAGGTTTGGAGTCATGTTCCTCAAATGAACAGATATATAAGTAATTAATGCTAAAACCTGAGGTGTTGATTAATTAGCATTTTATATTTAGCTTTAGTGTTTTCTTTAATTCCTACTGATGATTGTTGGTCTGTTGTTGTTGACATTTTCTGTTTTTAAACTGTTTGAATTGTAATTCTTTGGAAGGTCAACATGTTACTTCATCCAAGGCTTCCTTGTTATTTTCCCATATGGATCCATTGGATTTGTCAATATTTGTTTGCGCTGTGTGAACAATGTGACGGGATGTTTGGCTCTTGCAAAAGGGGTATTGCTGGGTAATTTCTTAGAAGAACTGATTTCACAGCTTTGACCACTTTTCAACTCGATAAGATAAATCACTGGTTTAAAGCACAGGAAAATCATCAGAGATATTTATTGAAGTCCTACACGTGTCATATGTTGAGACTTCATTCAGACTGGTTTGGCACTTTCATCCTGAACACATGATTTCCAGAGTTTTAACTGAGCCAGTTCCATGGGAGAGATTTTATCAAATCCGGTGAATGTTACTTGCACCTACCTTTGAATAAATCATTCTTAGCTTGTACTTTGCTAATACTAACCCAATAAACCCAGTGAAGTCCAAAGAAATGGGTCAACCTCCTAACCTCCCTCTCACCCTCCATACTTATCTTTTCAGTAGAATATCTTGTTAACCTCAGTAAATTGCAGTAGTAGCAGTAAAGTTAGTTGATAAGATTGCAAGCAATTGTAAAGATAATGTCAGCTTATTCCAAAGGCAGTGGCAATAGTGTAGGCAACAGCCAAAGAGCCTTTTCACTGTTGTTAAAACATTTGGGTAAATATTTAAGTACAGTTTGGTGGTGTGTATAGAGTAATAGGCAGTTACTGAGACAACTCTCTTAAAATGGAAAGCTTTTCATCTCACAAATTTCCTACTGATTATTAGTATCCTCCAGTAAATGTCTGTAAATTCTGATGATGTTCTATGTCATTGATATTTAAATCCAAATTTAAAACTAAGCCAAACTAAACATCACATGCTGTCCCTCCCCTTCCAGGCCATTTCCCTAACAAGGCCATGCCCTCAGCAGGTACCCTGCCCTGGGTACAAGGCATCATCTGTAACGCCAACAACCCTTGCTTCCGTAATCCCACCCCTGGCGAGACTCCCGGCGTGGTGGGAAACTTCAATGATTCTATGTGAGTAACATGGTCTTTCTTGCTGATTCAAAGTTTAATCAATGCACTGCTTTGACTCATTCCAGGCATTCACACCAGCACAAAGCTTCCAGAGCTGTGTGGAATGTTATATGAATATTATTCATTTGATCAACATAAACCAGAGGAGAGAGTGTCTCAGGTCTTGAATTCTCAAGGGATGATATACAGTGTATGTGATTCCGTCTCCTTCTTGTTTCTCTGCAAACATCTCCAGAATCTCCCGTCTGTTCACTGATGCCAAGAAGATCCTGCTGTACACCCAGAATGATCAGAGCTACGAGGGCTACAAGGAGCTGCTGAGAGCCCTCAGGAAGCTGCAGAGGAACACTGCTCGTAAGGACACACCCTAGATTTCAAGTTTTTGACCAACCAACTGATTCATCAGCTTGGTCATCCATCAATTCACATTTATTTCCCAGTCATCCATTTTTCTTGTGGTATGTTGGTTTAGACAGAAATCAGCATACCAGCATATCTGTGCAACTACTTACATGTGATCTAACTCAGATCAGTGATGCAGACACATTATTCACACACTGCTGTTCATGCTTCTGGACTTTTACCTCGGGGAATATTAAACTTGATGACAACATGTATCCCACAGCTACCTGAAATGACACAAAATGAAGGTCATCTGTCACTTATTGAAAGAATCCGAGACATTTTAGTCAGTCTCTCCCCGAAAAATGTCAATTTAAATAAGTTGTTAAGTTGTTAAACATACACTACTCGTTTCCACTGTACAAAGTACAAAGTGAATGAAGCAGATCATTGAAGATCCATGAGGCTAACAAGAATTGGATATCGACATGTTTAAACTAGATAGAGTGAATTGTCGAGGTCACTTTTTCAGTGTAGCAGCTGATGCAGCTGAAGTCCTCAGAGCAGTTTAGTGTGAAATGTGCCCCTTCCTTATCACTGCCTGCCAGCCGTGGAGGGCCCAGCTTCCAGAGGCCAGTGGGGGTTACAGCTCTCTGTTATTACGTACCAGTAATGGTCTTTCAAGACAGGAAAAACAGACAATTGTGCACCACCCTGACAATTGCTGCACAAATGCACTGCATAGATCGGGTAGGTGCTGCGATCGAAGTGGTTGCTTTTTGTAAGGACCAGGTCAAGCTGCTCTACAGTCAGTTTTACCAGCACATTTAATCTTATCTTAAATTTTAGCACTAGTGGAAGAGATTCATTGCCATGACCCTGGTTGTCATGAAGCAGAAAAAGGTCATCTCTCTGAAATAACATCTTTTTGATGACTCAGCAGTGCTGAGTTGGTCAAAGTAACCTAAAAATAGAAAAGAGGGTTGTGTTGAGTCCGACACTTAATATTTCACTAGAATAGAAGTCATACAAACACATTTTATTGGGGGGAAAATTTTGTTGTTTTTAAAAAAAATTACATTCAGCATCCATTACTCTGATTGCTGGCAAGCGTTCTCTGCTAAAGACAAAAAGCAGAAAAAGAAAACATGTGATGACATTGTGAAAAAAACTCTAATATTTGATAAAATATTGGAAAGGAAGGCCACTACAGAACAGAGTACAGGAACAGTAAACAGTAATGATGCAACAACTTACACAAGTACATACTTTAGAGAAACATGGGAGGTTAATAAGACTGAGTGTCTTTTTCTTAGTTCCATCAGTGTTCCTTTTTTTTCTGATGTCTAGTTTCTACATAAAAGGGGATAAAAAATTAGCTTCATTTCACATCAGATCCCCATGTAATTGTAAATTGAAGAGATGATTCCATCAGAAATTATGCAACAAAGCAGAACAGTCAAGCTTCTTGTTGTTTTGTCTAGTGTCTGCTCTGTTAGCCCAGAGGTACAGAATGTTATGCAATGGTCCTACAAAGCATAGCATGACCTGGAGGCGGGAGAGAGACTGCAAATCAGAGCAAATGAAAGAAAACATATCCTATTTATTTTTTAATTTCCACATTTCTTTCATTTGATTATGTCTTCTTCTTTTTTTGCGCATGTGTTTCCGGACCATCTTTTTAGCAGGATATATTAGAGCCCAGTTAGATCGTCATCTTATCTGCTATCTGTGGGCCATTTCATTCCAACTGGAGACAACAGAGCCAGGAGTCTGCATTGATTTTTTTCCCCTTTTTTTAAAATTCGGCCTTGTTTATTATATGCAATTGATTTTTAAATGCCAGCTGTCTGATAGTGCTCAGTCCCGTACTCCGCTTTGTATTAATCCATGTGAGGGAATTCACTAATGCAGTACGGGTACAGTCATGTATGATGGGGGAGGAGGCAAAGAGAGTCCTGCTTATGCAGTGTGATGATGATAACAGCATGGATCAGAAAGCTGAGAGTTGAGCCCCTCACATGTCAGTTAATAATTCAGTAACTGGTGAGGTCACCTTTGAGATTTACTCGGACAGGTAAGGGGGGCAGCGAGGGATCAGGGAGAGGCTTTTTTTCCCCCATAGGATAACCACATAAATTACTCATATTTATACAATTCTGTCATGGCAGATACAGTAGATAAAAGGATGGAATTCTACAGACATTGGAACATTTAAAGAACTGAGTTATCATGTGAGATGAGAAAGGTTTTCTTAATACTAAATAGATTTTTGGAATTGTTTTGGTTGTCAGTGTTGAGCTTTTCATTCACTACAGGTATTTTTCTCATCTTTCCACCTGTCTTCACAAATGTAAACTGAAACATGGATTTGCATAATAGAGGAGAACATCTTACATTTATAGCCTTTCACCATTGTCATATTTTATCTGTCTGACTGCTTTAAAATACTTCATTTGACTCAAAGGATTGATGTTTTCTGAGCCGGGGGGGCCTTTTGAAATGGAGATTTAATTTAACGGTGCTGCCATTTTTTAATGTGCTTATTATTGGAGTTTGCACAAATACACACATACATACACACACTCGAGTCTTTATAAGGAAACTCAAGGACTACATTCATAAATATCAGCCCCACATTTCTATCACACATGACCTAATATCTCTAACCAGAGCAGTAAAAGCAGGTGTGAGCGTTAGGGTCAGGGTAATTAAAACAGAGAAGTAGACTGGGTAATATGTGGTTTAACAGAGGTAACGACCTGTTTATGCTCTAGTTTGACTATGTAGTAGTTATTACTATGGTTGCTAAGTATATGATTCCTCCATTACCATTACGGCCGCTTTACCTCCTGAACCACAGACAGACTTAGACTGTCTGGTCTGTCCTCATGGGCCTGTGGATGCAATGCACCATGGGAGCTGAGGCTTCCTTCCAGGATACTGATTAGACCTTATTAACACTCCCTGGTTATTCACCTCTGAGAGTTAAATGTCACATATATGCATACACAGGCACCAGTGCACAGTTACACACACGCACACACAGAGAGAGCAGCAATGGTAAGGATATATGTGACGCACATTCGTGCATTAAACCCAAATTGTGGTCCTGGTGCACAGCTATGGCAGTAAGAGAACCACACAATTACCCCCCTCAGCACAAAGAAACATCCTGTTCTCTTTCACTTCCTCCCAAGGGGTGTCGAAGCAAATTGTTTCCTGTTTGTTTGTGTGCGAGAGGAGAGCACAGCGCAGCATTAATCATTCAGCCTTTGCCAAATGTATTCATCTTGAAAAGTAGAAATGTTCAGTTAAGTCTGATGCCTTGGCCCATGCTAATAGAAAAGCAAGCCACTGCGCAAGGGATAGAGACAGCACTGTTTTAACCTGAAGAATCTGCAGTACACGGGCAGCCTGTGAGCTTCACGACCCTTTCTTGATCTCACCCTGCATGATTCCTCATAACTAGTTTCACCAGTGAGTTGATGTTGAGAAAATGGGTATGAAACTCTCTATGGGTTGCAAAAAATAAGGGAAAAGTTGAGACGGAGAAATTTATGGAGGATGAGAGAGAGAGAGGGGGACTGGCGGTATTCAGCAAAGTGGAATGCCCTGTAGTAACCCTGAGAACAAAAGCGCAGTGTGTGTGCGTGTGTGTGTGTGTGTGTGTGTAACTGCACAGCTGACTAAGTCTTAGAAAGGAGTGCAGAAAGGATGTAGTGTTTGTGAATTTATCAAATGTATTTTTAGCTTTGGAATCAATCAATTAAATCGATGATGCCTTTTTATAGTCTGAGTTCAAGTCTACCAGTTGCTGATGCATTACATAATGCTGCTGTTGCTGTGGATTAAATCTTGCTGGATTTCCACTGCTTACACATATTCTGCAATAATAAAGAATTTTAGGAGGTCTAGTATGGGCAAGGAGAGTCTGGGATGTTCTGGATGAGTCAGAATATTGAGCGAACACAGTCATGTATGTATTTGTGAACAGCTGGTTTCAATGGCAAGCAATAAGTAAACACATTTTATTTTGTGTTTGCGCCTCATTAATGGCTGACCCGATGCTTCTTCGTGTTTCTACAGGTTTCAAGCTGAAGGACTTTTTACGAGACAATGAGACCCTCTCCCACTTCCTGCACCACAACGCCTCGCTCCCTCGTCATGCACTGAAGCAGATAGTAGAGGCTGATGTCAATCTGGAAAAGGTAGAATATTCTTATCGTTTGCTGCATTGCTGTAGGTGTCAATCTGTATCAGCTGCTCATATCGCCTCAGCAGCAAGGCAGACAACTCAGTAGTGTTTTGTGTTTGCCTTTTTGGTGCAGTCCTTTTCACATACAAGATAATCACGCTCCCCTGGCCACAGTGCTTATACATAAATCCAATGACCTTGGCTGGGCAGTATCTGCTGGCCCACAGGACTCTGCTGTGGCCCAGCTAAGCTCTTAATACCTGGCACCCACATCACAGTTGGTGGGGGGTAAGTGGTTGTAGAGTTTGGGCCCTATAAGCCGCCCTCCCGTCTGCCTCGCCCTTATATTTATTTTCCCCAGGAAAAGAAAAATCAAGCTCTTATTCCCATTATGTCTGTCACTCTTAATTTCATTCCTCTCTTCATGCGCACACACAACCCAGTATCACAGTTACACCTTGGGTCCACTTCAATAACAGCCTCCAACCACACACACACACACCAAACCATCCTGTGCACCACCGACTCAAAGACACATTCACAACACGTCTGATTCTGTTCTTCCCATCTCTCTCTCCCAGATATCTATTGATCAGAGAGGATGACTATCATTTATTCCAGGAAAGGTCATTAGGAACATTAATTAAGGAGAGCACTGAAAATTAAGGGAAGCTTTTTAATGCTGTGTTACTTCAAATGGCAGTCATTTTGTCAGTTGTTTCAATGTTATTTTTGTAGCAGGGGAAACAAAAACAAGACGGACATGAAAATCTCCCAAGGGAAAGAAATCTGTTATGAGTTTGCTGTGGGATGTTTCCTACCCTCCACACTCACTGCTGTCAGCCCTTTGCAATGAAAAGATTACCAGTGTGTGTGTGTAGACATGATAGTATAACAAGTCAAGGACATTTAGATGATAAGTCAGTGTGCTCTCCGTCTCTCTATCATATACACACACACACACACACACACACACACACACACACACACACACACACACACTACAACTACAACATCTTAACTCTCAGAGAAGACAGAACTTCTGTAAAAAGAAAAGACACAGAAAAGTACATTCTGTGTTCTGTTTTTTATGACAGCAGTGCTGTTATTTTTCACCTGATGAATGCCTATGAGCATCCTTTAATCTGGATTACACGCTTTACTACATTACTTTACTGAATATGTCCTTGTCCTTTTAATAACTTTTTTCCCCCCTCATGGTTTTCCCAGTATAAACTTTCTGTGAGCATCATTGTTTTCGTCCTATTAGGATTTAAGAATGTAACTTTTTTTTAGACCGATAAATTCTCTTAACAGAGTCAAAAACATCCAACAAGGGATCTCTGTGATGAAAGTGAGCCCTTTTTACACAGAGACTGGACAACAGCATCACAAAAAATCATACACTGCTCCAGTGTATGATTTAAGAATGTAACTTTTTTTATACCGATAAATTCTCTTTACAGAGTCAAAAACATCCAACAAGGGACCTCTGTGATGAAGTGAGCCCTTTTTACACAGACAGCATCACAATAAAAAGCCTTCATGATGCAGCCTTTTTTTGGTTACACTGAACAAAACAACATCGGCCCAATTCTGCTCCAGTGTATGATTTAAGATAGCAGCGTTGGCTCCTAGAGTGATGTTTTAACAAGAGTATCGAGCATCACTTCGGTAACAATGAAAGAACAACAACAAAAGCACATCATTTGCCTTCCCTGTTATATGGTGGTTGATCTCGTCCTCTGATCCGAGGCTAATGAGCTCCCGTACCTCTCCTTATGTGACATTTTTGGTTCATTTTCTTCTTTGAGTTAGCCGCAAGCTGCTACTTGATGTACTGCTGCCTCATCACCTCACAGCTTTTGTACAGATGTCGTTTCAGTATGGTTCCTACCTTTTTGCCACCATGTTTTTACATCAACATTTGACCCAAACTGTTTCAGTCAAACAGTTCTCTCCTCTTCTGTCCACTCATAACACACTACATCACACCTTCACTTTCATATTTCTCCACTCTTTCTGATCCACTTTGTCCTTTTCTCCTCTGCCCAGGTGCTGACCAAAGGCTTCGGCTTCCACCTCAGAGATCTCTGTAACTCCACACCTCTGGAGGAGTTTGTTCACATTGCCGACCGCAACGTGTCCCGTCTGACTCGAGAAATTATCTGCAAATCATCCGGTGATTGGCTAAACATGGCGCAAAGTCACTTCCTGTCCAACTTGGACTTCCTCAAACCGATCCGGGTGAGTTGTGTGGAGCAGATCGAGAAGTTGTAGTTTTTAAATGGATATGAATTTAAACACGCCGATCAAAACCAAGCTACTAAATTAATAATAGAATGAACATATGGTAAATCATATTTTGACAACACGAAAAGACAGATGAGCTATTTATTTGCTATAAATACTGTTGTCCATTTAAGTGAGGAAGTGCGCAGATTCACACACAGAGTTACAGTAAACAATGTACATCGTGGATTGTTGCCATTGACTGGAATCATAAAAGTCAGACCCCAGTATTCATCAATTTAAAATAAATCCCTCGTCTGTTCTGCTTACTGTGAAACACACTTCTTGCTTTTTTTTATCCCGATTTCCTTCCTGCGTTCCTTTACGGTCATGTCTTTATCTTCCCGGACAGCCAGCCCATTTCTCGTAAAACCCCTGACCTAAATGTGAGTCACGATGGTGAAGGATGGCAAGTGCTAAAACAAACATCGTGTGCTGTGTTGCTGATCTTAAGAGAGGAGAAACAGACAAAGGAAGAGAATCTGTCTTAAAAAAAACAACAACATTTCTGCCTTTCAAAGAACCACAGTCAGCAGTGCTCTCAATAAGCCAGATCTTTGCTGTGTTTGCTCTGCTGTTTAAGAGGTTAGAAAAGCTCCTCTTGTTTTCTGGCTCTCTGTGGAACTGATTCACCTTGAAACACATGTTTTTTTCCTTTTGGAAACTCAAAGCATTAATGCAATAGCGGAGAGTCCTCAGAATTTCACAGAATTGCGTAAAAAGTGAGAGCAAGACACAAATCAACTTTATCCAATTAGTCACTCTGGATGTGGGTACATGTGTTGGAGAGGGATAGAAATCATGAAGTTGAAAAGAAAATGAGACCGACGAGTGAGCGAGAGCGAACATGCTAGAAAGCTACGGGATCGTTCTTTTTTCCTAGATAGTTGTTCTGTCCTCAGCGACACTTGTGCTTTATCGAGCGGACAGCTGAGTGTAAAGGACGAGTACACACACACACACACACACACACACACACACACACACACCAGTTTGACTGACAGGAACATAGGAGGTCAAAGCCTGACCTGTTGTTCTTTCTCGGTTCCCCCTTCCTTCACCTTTGACCCCAATGTTTGTCCTTCTCTCCATTTCTACTTTACCACAACTTTCTTTCTCTTCTCACCTTTATCTGCCCCAGTGATGAGCCTTGTCCTGTCTGTTAGACTGTATTGTGCCATATGAGAGAAAACACACAAAGGGAAACTGTAATGATAACTGTAGAGAAATGTTAGAATTAATACTTAAATGAATAAATAGGTGGAAAATGGTATATACGTTAATACAATAATGCATAATAAACAACAAATTAAGCCTTTCATAAGATAATTCGATTTTATTTAACAATAAATGGTTGAGAATTATACATATGCATAAGTTAACATTGTCGTTTTCATTTATTTGTACCCTTCCTATATGTGATTTTAATTTAATGAGATTTTAATCATCATTATATGTTGCATTTTCATTTTCCCAGATCTATTAATTGTGCACACAAACTGATAAAAAGACGGAGCAGAGTAAAATTTCTACAACATAGTAATGATCCCCTCTCTCATTAACAGAAGGATGTGAGGTCCGACCCCAAAGTGGTTCAGGAAGTCTCAGCTGCAACTGACTATCTTCTGGAGAACCTGGGAGCACTGGCTGTGGAGGTAGATAAACTACACACTCACACACACACACACAGAGAGAGAGAGAGGGAAACAGAGATACAAATACAAACAGGAGTACTGAAGTATTTGTTTCCAAAGTTCAGCCTTCTGTAGGAAAGTTTGTGGATAAAATCAATTTTTACAGAGAATCAGTTTTCTGTGAAGTCATTTAATTTTATTGTACAAAATGTTCACATGTAGTAATAGTGCAAGGTTGGGGCATTTTCACAAGGGCAGTTTTGACGGTATTAATAATACATAAGGACGCACACACTTTCAAATCAGTCAAAGCACATTCTTAGAAAAACTTGATGTGGGAGGTGGGTTTAACAGATGCACGGAGCAAAGCCGGTGCTCCAGACAATTCAATAATGTAAAAGGAAAGAGGATTCCAGGCACAGCGTATAAACATGTCTGATACAGTCTAAATCATTAAAGGGCCTTCTGAAAATTATCTTTAATAAAATGTAATGAGAGCAGAAGGGCTGTGTGAAGTGCTCCTGTAGGTAGTGGAGCATTTTCATAGTCGGGCTATAAGCCGATCTACTTTCCACTACAACAGTTGTGCAACAATCCACAAGGGTCTGTGTGATCTATGGAATATGTCTGTGCATGTTTGGAATGCACCCCCCAATTAAACTCTATAAAGAATGTATGATGTCTACTTTACGAACAGGACCACATTAGCCAGTGAGACACACATCTCACGTGATCTCTGCTTCCTCCGAGGCCGCGGTGCATTCATTGCCCCCTCAAAAACAAAACTCTTAATGAAACCCTACAGTGTGCGATGCTCTGTTATTTTTAATCTTGTAGTGTATGCATGTTTGGGATTTAAGAGAAGATCATCCGTGGACATTCTCATTATACGTGTGATGAAACCCAATTTCACGATCGGTTAAGATTTCAAAACTCCTGTGGTGGGAGCCCGGCGTAAGCAGCCGTAAGAACATCGATGACTTCGTCTTTCCCTCTTTTGTGATGCAACCCTCACCAATCCTTTTATCCACTAAAGCAAGTACCTTTTTGCTCTGCAGTGTGAGATGATGTAAAAGACGAAAGCGGAAGAATCTTAACCAAAAATCATTCTTGAACAACATTCTCCTGGGTTTCACCATGTTTTGGTTGCTGTTGTTTTGTTGTTTCTGAACCAGCTTGTGTTGTTCTTTTGTACTCGCGTGGAGACATCATGCTTATTTAAGGCTGCTGGTTCATGAGGTATGACACGTGAATACGCAGTGGCACATTTCACTGAAAGAGCATGTATTTAATCTCTGAGTATATTGTCACTTACTAAAATTGTTCCTCTCCGGGGTTAATGTGTTAGAAGCAGATTATATGGTTGGTAAACGAGGTGTGAGGCTGGCAGAGTGGAGAAAAACACTTGTGTAACATCTCCTTACTAACAAGTACATTTCTGTAGAGTGTGTTTCAATCCTGGGTTCAGCACTGCTGGAAGCCACAAAAAATTATTTCCAAAATGTTTTCTCAGTCTCTTATTTTCACCTTGTCAGACATGTGACTAATGAAAAATCTGCCAGTGGAGCCAACATGGTAAAATACCTGTTCGAAAGTGTCCATTCTATTTTGAGAGGGGAAATAATAAACCAGCAACGCTACAATCCCCGTTCAATCGTTCTTATCAGAATGAAGTACCGTACATTGTGACCAACAGAATATCCTTCTGCAGCCGTCCATGTTCTTCACTTATACCCGTCAAATCCCAGTTACTTGCAGTTTTCTCTGTAAGTAGGTTGCGTTCACCACAGGAGCCTGACAGAAAACCAATTTGAACTCTGGTAATGTGAGCCCCCACTCATTCCCAGACTATCCCAACAAAGTCAAACTAAGCCACTGTTATGATTGGTGGTAATTAAGGAGAAAAAAAGTGTCATTCCTTTCTACAACTCTACAGTCTGATATCTGCGTGGGAGATTGATTGGAGTCTCTAAATTCAAAATAGAAATATGCGTCATTTTATCCTGACGGAAACCAACATTATTAGGATTTATTTGATGTAAGACCTTTACATTGATGCTAATAATGAATATTCTTATGTCTGTTTACCTTTTTTTTTTATCTGTAGTTAGCAGGGTTCTTGGTAGGATTCAGGTCACTACTTGTTTTAGATGCAGTTCTGTTCTAAATAGCAGTCTACTGGAGCGTAAAGTTGACCTATAGTAACCTCATACGAGCTCTACTGCTTTTTAGGTTACTCTGGGACAGCTCTCGTCTGCTGCTTGCCCCGTTTGTGCATTTTGTTTGTACTAGTCACACAAGTTAACACAGCCATAATTGCTTGAGAGAAATGATTCATGTCCAGTCACATAAGGCAAAACTAATACTCACCGGCATGGATCAACACACCTCTTTTTTTGGACAGGAAGAGTCCATGCACACACATGCACACACATGCACGCACATGCACACACACGCCTACTTAAGAAATGTTGATCTATGTGTGTGTGTGTGTGTGTGTGTGTGTGTGTGTGTGTGTGTGTGTGTGTGTGTGTGTGTGTGTGTGTGTGTGTGTGTGCATTTGACACCAGAGCAGGATGGGAAAATTCTTTGTTTGTCCTAGCCATCCTTATTGCAGCGACTGTAAAAGTGTGAAGAGATGAAGACACACACTGTATTTACAAGTACATGTGCAACACACGCATAGAGAGAACAGCCACACAAGAAAAACACACCTACACAAAGACCCAGACATCACACACACACACACACACACTTTGCACGAGGAGGATAGCATGTGACTGTTGTAACTGATGTGGCAGCCGGGCTCAGGTGCAAAGCAGCCGTGTACAGAAGTGTGTCTGTGATGGGCGAGACAGCAGCTATCTCTGTATCACTTTCTCTTTGTTCCAGAACAGTGTTGAATGTCTTGTTGAGGGGCAGAATAAGGTGCTGCATGCTGTGGACGGCTGATTTTCAAATGGCACAGACTTTTTCGATCTGAAACAGCCATGTAATATGTGTCAGGATCTTCATTGTGTTTGTGTCTCATCCCATCCACCCCATTTATGTGTATTTATGTAGTCATTAGTTTAATCGCGCTCTGCTTTTGGTGCCTGTGGATGTTTGCCTATTAGGAGAATGACCGATAGTAACCTCCCTTTGTTCTCACACCTTCCACTCTTGTCTTCTGCCTTCCCAACTTTCTTTCTTTCTTTCTCTCTTTTTTCTTTCTTTCTTTCTTTCCTCCCTTCTTTCTTTCTTGTCTGATTTCCTCAACCGGCGTCCCTCACACAGAGTTGGAGCTCAGCCTAACCCCATGTGCTGTATAGCCAAGTATAAACAAAAGTGTCCTCTTCATCCGCCCTTTGTTTGTTAGGCTCGCAGGAGAAGCACAAAACCCCTCCTGTCTTCCCTCCTGTATCACGAGCTGGTGACATAATTGCGTGTGCATCTCCAGTTTGGAGACATTAACTGGAAACTTGTTGCGACTTGTCTCTTGACCTGTAGTAACCTCTGTGTGAACCAAACTGAACTCCCTGCTCCTTTTAACCTGTTGCAACACTGACATAACATTAAGACATTTTATCTGGAATCTAGAGGGATATGACAAAGAGCCCTTATTGTTTACTTATTATGTAAGTTTGTGTAAATGTTGAGCAATTGTTCCACAAAGTTAAATGTCACAAAACAGTGAATCAAATATTAGGCCTGTTTACTGTTGTTTACTGGGAAGACATTAGGAAGGAATTCCTGAACAGTGGGAAAAAGTGATTATGTTTGTGTGTTTGTTTTCTCTGACTGTTAGTTTCCCATTACTTTTTACATTACTGAAGAAGACTACTATTGAAATTAGTGTAGTGTCACAAAAATACCTCAATGAAGACTTAAATGTATTTTTTTTATTTGATTAAAAAAAAAACACAGCTACACTTTGACTTTGACCTTTTATTGCTGACATTACCAACAAGAATGAACTGTTAATAGTTGCTGAGGAGCAGTACAGGTACTTTTATGTTGTGATAACAAGGCCACAGTACTGCACTGCACTCATTAACCCCAGTGAATACAACACACTACTTACATACACAAGTATTACATACAGTGTGATTACATGTAAGTAACACAACACATTGCTTGTCGACTGACTGCTAATCTACAGAGGAATACGACACCTCACACACACATGCACGTCACATCCACAGTGAGGTAAGAGACGGGACTGAGAGCAGCAGATAAATTTATCTTAGTCATGCAGACGGTTGAGAGCTAAATGTCTCCACCCTGCAGTGCAACACTTGACTCCCATGTCTAAAATACTTCCCATAGTACAGATGATAACCTTTAATAGCTTCAAACCTGCAGCGTCACACACACACACACACATACAGAGACACTCGGGTCATATTAGCTGCCTCTGTTATGACAGATGATAGCCTTGTAGATGTAGAGGACATATTATTGTCACTTCTCACGCTGTAAGCATCAGTATATGAGACGTGTGAGAATATATGAATTAAGAAACAATGCACATAGCAGCTTTGAACACAGATGTTGAGACAAATGTGTCACGTTGGCCATGCTGTAAGCCGCCATTCACCAAACTCAAAAAGGAGAGAGAGAGAGAGGCTTTGCTGGAAGTGGATTTTATTTAATTTGACACGAATCCAAATAATTTCCAGTCTAAATTCATTTTCTACAGATTTGTCCTTTGTTGTAAATTACAGCTTTTCATAATACATGCACTAAATCACGTTAAGGCATCACAGTAAAATACACCGCCAGCCACATATCCCAGAATATACAATAGTAACAATCTCTGAATATTTTATCGTATAATGTAAAGGTAATCATGTGAACTGCCAACTGATGATGATGTCATTTGGACACTTATTGTGGCCAACAAAGTCATCAGATGCACAAATAACTTTTCAGAAATGAGTTTTTAATTTCCTATATAGCTATTTGTGTGGTTCTTGATTCTGATCCTGCTTTTATTTTTATTTTTTTTACTGATAACCTGCTTTAAATGAATGAAATCCTGACAGCCAGAAGCTAAGATGAATGTTTTCCTCATTCCAGCTTTCCAGTATGAATAGTTGGAAAGATATGCGTAAGGAGATCCTGTATCTGACTGCAAATGCAACAGGCTCCCCAAACCAGATGTACCAGGCTGTGTCACGAATCGTCTGCGGACACCCTGAGGGGGGCGGCCTGAAAATCAAGTCTCTGAACTGGTATGAAGACAACAACTACAAGGCCCTGTTTGGAAACCATGGCAACGACAGCGACAGTGAACCTCTCTCCTCTTACGACAACACTTCCAGTAAGTGTCTGAAGCTACTGCAAACAACTTTTTTTAATTTTCTTTTTTATTCTTGCCAGTCAATTTCCAGAGTAGACTGACTCAGAATGTCTCTGTGTGTTCTTCCAGCTCCCTATTGTAACAACATGATGCGGAGCCTGGAGTCCAGCCCCATTTCCAGGATGATCTGGAGAGCTCTGAAGCCTCTGCTCATGGGGAAGATCCTATACACCCCAGATACTCCAGCAACACAAAGAATCATCCACGAGGTACAACATCTAATCCTCCTTTAAGGCGGCCTTCAGAATCACCAATAACCCCTATTGAATGAGTGTGTTTGTGCGTGTTGCAGGTTAATAAGACTTTCCAGGAGCTCGGCCTGCTGAGGGACCTTGGTGGGATGTGGGAGGAGATGAGACCCAAAATCTGGAACTTCATGGAGAGCAGCGAGGAAATGGACTTGGTCAGGGTGAGTGCAGGTTCACTGACAACACACACATCACACTTCAGAGCTCTCTCTCTTCCTGTTTACACGAGGGCTTCGATCTTTGCATCTCTGTGACAGAAGTGTAATTATCTGTCTGCCAGACTACTTCAGTATTGTGACTACATTAACAAAATATCAGACTAACCCTTATTGCCACAAAAGTTCTTGTAGGTTATTACTAGGCTGATAAAGGGGATATAGGAGAACAGAGGACAGAGCCAAAGATTTATTTTTTTTAAAAGAGAGAGACGTTGATATACCGACTATCTACAAAACATAGAGGAATTGGCATTAAAATGCAGCTCTGGCAGCTGTCTGAAATCATTTTACAGAACTATCAGCTAAATCTTGTTCTTACTTATCACAAGAACAGGGACCGTATCAGATGCTAAAGATGGCTCCTCTTTTTCACAACTCCACCTCTCTGGTGTCAAATATGTTAGAACCACTTCCACCTAGTGGTCAAAGATTTAATTTGTTCTGCCTTTGAAAATAATATTCTTTTTAGTATCATACGATGAGAGGGCTTTCTGTGACATTTTAGCCAGTGTGTGTTATTAGTAAATAGTTTTATCTATCTCAGAAACAGGAAAATGAGTGTGATGGTAGAGGTATTGACTTCGAGAAAAGCCCTGAACAGGGAAAATAGGTCACAAGTCACAAGGAGAGACACAAACATAGACACAGGGCGCTTGAGGAAGAATAGGAGGTCATGAAAAAAAAAACATGCCTAAAGGTATAGAGGGATCATTCAGCGGTTTATTTTCTCACTGGTTGGTTGACACACATTTTACAGAAAGTGGAGGAAGGAGGTTAACAAGGATTTTAAAGTCTTATGACAGTAAGACTTGTAAAACTAGGACACTTGGGAATGTTGTTTTTTTTCTTATCTATATACTCTTCAATATTTCAGGTTTTATTTGTTTTAACAGGCCACAATACATTGACTCTCCTTCCTTTTTGTAGACACTGCTCCAGAACAATGCCAGTGCCGCGTTCTTAAATAGCCAGCTCAGTGAGACTGAGTGGCGTGTGTCAGATGTGTCAGACTTTCTGTCCAAGTTGTCAGAGGACCGAAGACCTGCAGGCTCCGCCTATACCTGGAGAGATGTCTTCAACGAAACGGACCAGGCCATACAGACCATCTCACGCTTCATGGAGGTTAGTATGTTAATGTAGGATGCTTCAACAATTTCTCCTCTGAAAAAAAAACCCATAAATCTCAGAGAGTGTGCAAGCAAATGTGTACAATGACATAAGTAAGTAATAACGTTTTCCTTGGAAACATTCAGTGTATCAAATACCAAAACAAATTTGAAACCTGAGGAGAAAAGTGATGTTTTCACATGACTAGTTCAGTCTGTCTATGCAGGCGTGCAAAATCACATCGCTGTGTAGCCATCCTGGGTGCCTGGGTGCTGGGTAGCCATCCTCCTCGGGGAGTCTGGCAATAAATGCATCTTTGTCTTTGCTTTTGAAGTTGCATCCGTATAATAGATGTTATCAAATATCTCCCATTCAAGCCAAGATGCCAAGACAAGCTTATTGGAAAACAGAGTTAATGCTTGAACAAATAGGTCATCGCATTTCAAAATCTTCCAGTATCTTCTTCTGTTTTTTAATGCAACTTTTGAACTGCGTTTAGCTCCCGGCATGTCTGTTAAAGTCTTAAAATCAAATGTTTATTCCACTTCCTTCCCTCATTAAATTGAATTATTGCAGTGCTGAGTTTGTCACTGCTTCTTGCCTCTGTGTGGTGGGTCAGTATGCCAGAGCCATGCCAGCACGGTAAACAACCACCCCCAAACCCCTGCCAAATGTCATTCAACATTCATGCCCACCTATAAAGTAATTATCATGGTTCAGTCGAAAATTGATCGAATGGCCTTTTGTACCTCTGATATACAATCATCTGACATATAGCAATCTTATTAGCTAAATAAGTAATGATTTTCTTTCCATTCCATAGAATAATACTTCAAGATTTAAGATGGTTAACTAACCGATGATTTTAATGTAGGTTTAAATCCATTTTGTGACCTGAGACTCCCCTTCGTCTCCTCATCCCTCTCACTACTGTGGATAATGTAATAAGATGCACAAACACAGTACCAGTCATTTAACGATTTAAACAATAACTTGAGGCAAATTAGTTTAAAAAGTATGCCAATAACCTATTGACCCACATTATATGATCTCACTCATTATGGAGATCATATAATGCGTGCAAAGAGACACATTCCTCACACCATAAAACTATGTCAAGGCCTTGCACAACTACATAAGTCTGTCATGCCTGTGGTATTAGGAGCAATCGCCCAGTGTTTTCATTATGTCAGCTTTGTGCAATATGTGAGAGGCTGGTCGCCAAAGATCTCAACAAATCAGCTAAACAACTCTGAGTTTGGATTGTGTGAACAGGAATTATGATTTATGTCAGTGGTTCCCATTGTGTTGTGTTTAATTTTGAGATTTGAGACATATCGTTGGTGTAAACAGGAACAGGCCTATTATACAAGAAATCACCTCACTTATAGAGTAATATATTGATTAATAACCCTTGTATTATGATATCATTATCACCAGACTCTAGCCAATACACAGCCCAAGTATTTACCATTAGAACATTTTATGTTAACAATTTAAGTAACTAAGAGATGCTCCAAATCAGAGCTAATTATCTTTGGAAGGATTTATGTTTTCTTTTTCCTTCCTTCTGTAACTGGGGGAACAGGCTTTCCTCCATCATTTACACTCTACAACAAATGCAACTCCACTCCATGTCACACTGTCAGAGTAAAATATGCCAAAACCCCACTCTCTTTTCTTTCAGTGTGTGAACCTGGACAAGCTGGAGCCAGTAGCTAATGAGGAGAGACTGGTCAATAAGTCCATGGGGCTTCTGGACAACCAGAAGTTCTGGGCTGGAATCGTGTTTCCTGACATCGCCCATAGCAACAGCACTGACTTGCCTCCCAAAGTCAACTATAAGATCCGCATGGACATTGATAATGTGGAGAGGACAAACAAGATTAAAGATGGGTAAGAGGCTGCGTCCAGCTGCTATTTAACCTCAGATCCTTTGCACATTTTCAGATTCCTAAGAGCTTACTGATTTTCATTTTGCTTTGCAGCTATTGGGACCCCGGTCCCAGGGCAGACCCCTTCGAAGACCTCCGGTACATTTGGGGAGGATTTTCTTACCTGCAAGACGTCATTGAGCATGGAATCATCAGAGCTGTCACTGGAACCAAGGAAAAGACGGGCATCTACATTCAGCAGATGCCCTATCCCTGCTATGTTGATGACATGTAAGTTACCCTTTTGAAAAGTAAAGGGCTAATTGCACCTTTCACTGCAGATACTTTAAAAGGTATGTAACCAATTTTTCAAATGTTTTTCACAGTTTCTTGCGGGTGATGAGTCGGTCAATGCCTCTCTTTATGACCCTGGCTTGGATGTACTCAGTAGCCATCATCATCAAAGGTGTGGTGTACGAGAAGGAGGCACGGCTCAAGGAGACCATGAGGATCATGGGACTGAACAACGGCATCCTGTGGCTTAGCTGGTTCATCAGCAGCTTAATCCCACTCCTGATCAGCGCTGGCTTGTTGGTGATGTTACTGAAGGTTGGTGTTATCACAGACACACACTCACATGTGCTTTTATACTATTGTCATCATGCAGCAATGCCAGTAAATTGTAGAAAACAAATGAACATATTCATTCTGACAATTGCTGTTGTTTATCCTCAACGTTGAACTTGATAGTCACTCTGTTTTTCCATGATCGCAATACATTGTCTAGAAATGTGCTCAAATTGTGGAAAACAAGTGATATCACACTGCTCTAACCAGGAAACTATTCGATTTTTTTCCCCTGCCTCCTTTCTCAGATGGGCAACCTGCTGCCTTACAGTGACCCAGGAGTGGTGTTTCTTTTCTTGGGATCCTTCGGCGTAGTAACCATCATGCAGTGTTTCCTCATCAGCACCCTGTTCTCTCGTGCCAACCTGGCAGCTGCCTGTGGTGGGATTATATACTTCACCCTCTACCTGCCCTATGTGCTGTGTGTCGCCTGGCAAGACTACGTAGGCTTTGGAGCAAAAGTTGTAGTGGTGAGTTGAAGAAATAAAATAATGCACATATGAATACATGCAGGAATATACAGACTTTTGTATCAAGTTGTGCTATTAAGATTACACCCTCACATCCATGTCTAGATATGTACTTACTTTACTGTTAAATACTATATATCTGTCTCTGCTAATCTCTGTCCTTTCTGTCCATCTCCCAGAGTCTGCTGTCTCCTGTGGCTTTTGGTTTTGGCTGTGAGTACTTTGCCCTGTTTGAGGAGCAAGGGGTGGGTATCCAGTGGTCAAACCTGCTGGCCAGCCCTCTGGAGGAAGACAGCTACAACCTTACCACCTCCATCTGCCTCATGCTGTTTGACGCTGTGCTCTACGGACTGATGACTTGGTACTTCGAGGCCGTGTTTCCTGGTGAGCCTTGGATTAAATTAGCAATTGGGGCAAAATACATCAGTGATGCACAATTAAAGAGTGCAGAGTATTATGAACTCTTTTTGGTCCTTTTGGTGAACAGGAATAAAAGATAAACAATTCACTCTATTCCAGGTCAGTATGGGATCCCCAGGCCTTGGTATTTCCCTTTCACTAGGACGTACTGGTGTGGAGAGAAGCAGAACCACAATCTCGCCAGCCATCTGGCAAAGAAGGGCAATGCTGAAGGTACAAATCATAATGATAGTTATTACGATTTAGCCTTAGCTTATGCCATTCCTAAAACACTGTTTTCCTTATATTTATTTTATCCTTAGCTGTGTGCATTGAGGAGGAGCCGGGCCACATCGAGCCGGGGGTTTACATCGAGAATCTGATAAAGGTCTACAGCCATGGAAACAAGCTGGCCGTAGACGGGCTATCTCTGAGGTTCTATAATGGACAGATAACTTCCTTCCTCGGCCACAACGGAGCTGGCAAGACCACGACTATGTAAGATAATACATGCATTACCTGCAGTACATCTTAAACACTGTGGAGTCAGCAATCTAATCACTTGAGATGGTGAGTGACTGTTGTGTCCCTTCCTGCTTTTTATACAGGTCAATCCTGACAGGGTTGTTTCCACCCACCTCTGGCACCGCCTACATCCTCGGCAAGGACATCCGCACTGAGCTGAGCACCATCCGGCAAAATCTGGGTGTCTGTCCCCAGCACAACGTACTTTTCAGCATGTACGTATACAGTCAAGAGCTCAGTACCTTAAGATCTTGGTGTTTTAAGAACTGAATTCTTCGCATCATTTGTAGCCTTGTATTTTTGCGAATTGTGTGGTTTGTTGTATCCAGGCTGACAGTGGAGGAGCACATCTGGTTCTATGGCCGTCTGAAAGGCCTGCCAGAGGAGAAAGTGAAGGCTGAGATGGAACAAATAGTGAACGATGTTGGACTGCCTCACAAACGACAATCCCGCACCAGCACGCTGTCTGGTCAGTTTGATTATTTTAATTTATTTCTATGCATTAATCGAGTTTAGCAGTAGTATCGGATTTCTAATAGACCTTTCTAAAACTGACTTTTTCTTCCTGTTGTCTTCGCAGGAGGGATGCAGAGGAAGCTGTCAGTGGCCCTGGCTTTTGTTGGTGGCTCAAAGGTTGTGATTCTGGATGAACCAACTGCTGGGGTCGATCCCTATGCACGCAGGGGCATCTGGGACCTGCTGCTTAAATACAGACAAGGTAAATACAACAACTGGTTCTTAGTCATGCATTAGTTATTAATCCTTTTTAACAACTGATGTATGAAATTCCACAGTTTGTAAATTCAATATGTTTGTCCTCTGTCAGGCCGTACCATCATCCTGTCCACCCACCACATGGATGAGGCTGACATCCTGGGTGACCGCATTGCTATCATTTCCCACGGCAAGCTGTGCTGCGTAGGCTCCTCACTTTTCCTGAAGACCCAACTGGGCACTGGCTACTACCTGACCCTGGTCAAGAGAGACTACGACCTGACACTCCAGTCTTGCAGGAATTCTTCCAGCACCGTCTCCTACAGCAAGAAGACTGAGAAGGTAAGAGATATACCACAGGCATTTTCAAACAATACAAGAGAGGTAGTCTCAGTTTCAGTCCGAAAAGTTACTCGCTGTCTCAGTTAATGAGAGATGATTATCAGGAAGGAAGGTGTTTTATTTTGCCTCAACTGATTAAGCTCTTTGTTTTTGCTTCAGGAGGACAGTGTATCAGAAAGTAGCTCAGATGCTGGTCTTGGCAGTGAACCAGAGAGTGAAACAACCACAATTGGTAAGATCTGACACACAAATGTCTACCTAAAAGGGCGACTTGTTTTTTCCAGTGAAATAAACTTCTCAAGGAATATAAAATGATTTTTTTTGTTTTCCTCTCCCCAACCTCTCCCTCTTTTTTTTTTTTTACCAATTTCTTCTCTACAGATGTGTCCCTCATCTCCAACGTGATTTTCAAGCATGTCCCCGAAGCTCGCCTGGTTGAGGACCTTGGCCACGAAATCACCTATGTCTTGCCCTACCAGTCAGCTAAAGACGGAGCCTTTGTAGAGCTCTTCCACGAGCTGGATGACCGGCTAACCGACCTGGGAATATCCAGCTATGGGATATCTGATACCACCCTTGAGGAGGTGAGGAGCAGTAAAGAGCTTTCACAATTCTTTGTCTGGTCTTTTTATTTTCTGTTTAATTTATTCTTTATATGCCTTTGCCTGTGTTTTAATCACATACCTTGCACTCTGCAGATTTTCCTGAAAGTGGCTGAGGACAGTGGAGTGGATTCTGTTGAGCTTTCAGGTAAGATTTACACTCTTACACTCCTATATTCTCAGAATCAATCTATATAATTGGAGGAGTTATGTATAAACAAAACAGATGACTTGAAACTCAGTTTCATTGAACATGTGGCTGCAGATGGAGTCGTGCCGACCAGGACTCGTCGCCGTCATGCATTTGGAGACCACCAGAACTGCTTGAAGCCCTTCACTGAGGATGACTTTGATTTCAATGACTCTGAAGGTGACCCAGGTAGAACTGCACTACCCAGCATGCAGTGTAATGATAACAACAATATTGTCGCTATCATTGCTTTTACTCTTTGTTTGTACCCAAAGGTATATTTCACCATTGAAAATTAAGAAACATTTGTCACATCTCAGATTTTTAGTGGCTTTGTCAGTTGGTTTGTGCCAGTAAAACAGCAATTGCAGGCATTCAATTTTTGCTAGATACTAGTTAAAAAATGAGGATACAGACTTCACATTGCAGCTTTGCTCATGTGTACCATTGTGTCTTTGTCCAGAATCCCGTGAGACCGACTGGCTGAGTGGAACAGATGGCAAAGGTTCATACCAGGTCAAAGGCTGGAGTCTGAAGAGACAGCAGTTTGTTGCACTGCTCTGGAAACGATTCCTCTACGCTCGACGCTCCAGGAAAGGCTTCTTTGCTCAGGTACACTGATGCTATTTAATTTATATTGGAAATACCAACATGGAAGATTTTCTTAACAGTTGTATGCCTTTTAGAAGGAAGCAATAGCTCTGAGCTGTGTCAGTTTTCATGCATGTTATTTGTAATAAATTGTCACGATGTTGTCTTTCCAGATTGTTCTCCCAGCTGTATTTGTGTGTATTGCCCTGGTGTTCAGTCTGATTGTTCCTCCATTCGGAAAGTACCCAAGCCTGGCTCTAGAACCCAGCATGTATGGAGAACAGTTTACCTTTATCAGGTGATATATTGCATTTCTTTCCTTTTCATTCATTTGTCTCTAATTATTCCACAAAAGAGAGATGTCTCTGCTTATTCTTTACATGACAGAAGCTAATAATCAAAGAATGTTTTCATCTCCAATTAAGTGAACTCATCGGCTTAACAGCTCAACACATTTGTCAGGAAACAGCAGAAAATCAAAATACATATCTCAAGAGTATTAACGGATCATCATTAGTTTGTGATGATCTGTTTGGCTGCTTCCACTTCATGGTAGTTAATAAAATGCAATGTGTCGTTAAAGGTATTATATTTGATATTATAAGCGTTATTAAAGGCAGTGGATTCTCTGTCTTTGTAGTAATGACTTACCTGAGGACCCTCACATCAACAAACTATTGGGAGCTCTGACAGAAAAACCAGGATTTGGAACACGCTGCATGGAAGGAGAACCTACACCGTGAGTTTTGAGATGAGATACAGATTGAGAAAAATAAACATATAGATCACATATATGGTCTAAATATGCTGAAAAATGAGATTTGGATTTGAATATACAGTATTTGTGGTCTTTGCGCTCCAGGGACACAGCTTGTACAGCCGTTGAGGATGAGTGGTCAGTCTCACAAGTCTCCCAAAGTGTAAAGGACATGTTCGACAAAGGCAACTGGTCCATGGAGAATCCCTCTCCTCTGTGTGAGTGCAGCTGTGGAGGACGCAAGAGGATGCTTCCAGAGTGTCCTGCTGGTGCTGGTGGACTTCCACCACCGCAGGTTGGTGATGCCTCACACTTAATAAGTCAGAACCAAAATTTAAATCAAGGAAAGATCAAATAACCTTACAACATGGACTTTCTCTGTCTCTTTTACACACACAGATATAAGTACACAAAACAAAAATGTTGATGAACTGTTTTCTCTGTTTGTGAATCCAGATGAAGATCAGTGACAAAGATACGCTGCAAAATCTGACCGGCAGAAATGTCTCCGACTATCTCGTCAAAACCTACGCTCAAATCATTGGCAAGAGGTAACACTCATCCTACACATTTGTGTGACACAGTTGTTGTGCTAATTCTTGCTTCATTGTGTTATTCTTCATCCATGGATGTATTTAGCATTGAATCATTTAATTTCTTTTTTCTTCTCTCACAGCCTGAGGAACAAGATTTGGGTCAACGAGTTCAGGTACATGAACAGAAATGATCTATTTTGAGCTTATTGGTCAATAATATTGATCTGATGGCTTCTCTGCCGAATCCCCTGCTGATGTTAAAACGATTGTTCTTAATACAGATATGGCGGATTCTCGTTGGGCGCCAGGAGTTCTCAGCTTCTGCCCAACACGGATGACATCGATGTGGCGATTGCTGAACTGAGGAAACGCTTCCATCTAGAGAGAGTATGATTCATATATATGCATATGTATATTTCATGACATCATTATTTCAAATTCTGACATAAATAACAAGTGAAGTTCATTAACGTAGGAGATTTTACTACTACAGTTTCAGTTAGTGAGGGTAGGACACAACTGCTGTATTCAGTGACTCATTTCTACATTTGAATACCTTTATAGTTATAGCTATGTTGGAACTATATTATATGTTATATTATTGTAGATTTGTACAGTGTCAGTTGACCCATATTCTCTCTTCACCTCACCCACCCTGCAGGGAACTGCTGCAGATCGTTTCTTTCATAGTCTCTCCAGTTTTATCCAAGGCCTGGACACCAAGAATAACGTCAAGGTCAGCACATACACACACACACACACACACACACACACACACACACACTGGTTATACAACACATGACTGTGTAGGTTACCAACTAACTTTCCTCACCAAAGTCTTCAACATTGCTGCAGTAACAATCATGTGCTTCAATGACATGCATCGCTCACTTTAGTCATATTGTGCCATTTATTTGCATAATAATTGCATTTCTTGCTCTTTTTGTCATTACACATATAGTGTATCTAAATTTGTATCTGCTTGCCTTTGGAGATTGTCACATTTTAGGCATGGTGGCAATTCAAGGAATAATCTTTTATTCTTGAATTCCACCACAAAAAAGAAAACCAGGAATAAATAAAACCTGAAATAAAAACTTGGAAAGAAATAAGAAAGAAAGGAAAGTAAAGAAATGAAAAAAAAAGGCTGAAAAAGGACACAGAGTAAAGGGGAAAACGTATATTTACTGAGGACTATAATCTGAACTCTCTTGGTGGTCATCTGAAAACCAAGCTACGAGTTTACTCCCAGCCTGCTGTATAATTTGTTGAGGTTACAGAAACCACATTGCCTGACTCTTCCTCTCTCTCCAGATCTGGTTCAACAACAAGGGCTGGCACAGCATCGGATCTTTCCTCAATGTGATGAACAATGGCATCCTCCGGGCGAGTCTGCAAGCCGGCAAAGACCCCACAAAGTTTGGCATCACTGCCCACAATCACCCACTCAACCTTACCAAGGAGCAGCTGTCACAGGTTGCACTGTGAGTTTTACTGTTATTGTGGGGGTACATTTAACATTCTCTTAAAAAGATCTGTTTGACCGCTTGCAAGACACATCACCCCTCATCGCTTCCTTCGCTCTGCTCTTCATCTCTAAGGATGACGACATCAGTAGACGTGCTGGTTTCCATCTGCGTGATCTTCGCCATGTCCTTCGTCCCTGCCAGCTTTGTGGTCTTCCTCATCCAGGAGAGAGTGAACAAGGCCAAACACATGCAGTTCATAAGCGGAGTGCAGCCTTTCCTGTATTGGCTGGCCAACTTCGTCTGGGATATGGTAAGATATTTCAGTCAAACTGGAAAAATTGCCCCTTTTTGCCTCATGTCCAAAGGATATCAAAAATAATAAGAGAACAGTCTGAACATGTCAGGACGTAATGCAGGTTAATAACCTCATTCTCCTAAAACTAACTGAATCCTCTTTTTCAAACTCCTTCTCTTCCTCTCATGCAGTGTAATTACATCGTCCCAGCCACACTGGTCATCATCATCTTTGTGTGTTTCCAACAAGACGCTTATGTCTCCTCCACCAATTTGCCTGTGCTGGCCCTGCTGCTGCTACTCTACGGGTACGCTTTGACACACACTCAATTTGTTTCCTTCCTTGCTTTTGTTTTCTCCGTTTCTTACATTCAAAATGATCTCTGTGTTTGTTCCCAGATGGTCCATCACCCCTCTGATGTACCCAGCCTCATTCTTCTTTAAGATCCCGAGCACGGCCTATGTGGTTCTGACCAGCGTCAATATACTGATTGGGATCAACGGGAGTGTCTCCACGTTCGTTCTGGAGCTGTTTGGAGGCAATGTAAATATCTCCACATCACTTCCATTCTGATAGTTAGAGCAGCAGTAGATCGACTGACTCAAAAATGTGTAGAGAGCAAGGCTTTTGAATGCTGTATGCCTCATGATTGAATACTAATTATTCCCATTTTAGGAAATCGGTGGCATCAACGACATCCTGAAGAATGTGTTCCTCATCTTCCCTCACTTTTGTTTGGGAAGAGGACTGATTGATATGGTGAAGAATCAGGCAATGGCCGACGCTTTGGAGAGATTTGGTAATGATTTTACCAATGACAGCAAATGTATTTGAATATATTTTGTAAATGTGTTCATAATGTCTGATCTGTGGCTCTGGTTGTGCCTCTTTAGGTGAAAACCGGTTCCGCTCCCCTCTGGCCTGGGACATGGTGGGAAAGAACCTGTTTGCGATGGCCATAGAGGGCGTGATTTTCTTCTTCATTACCGTCCTTATTCAGTACCGCTTTTGCTTCAAGGCCAGGTGGGTGAAACCGTCTGTGCACATGTGATCCATTTGAATGAGAATTAAACTTTAAAAAAACTTTCCCTCTGAGTGAAGAATTCAGCTAAAGCCCCTGCCTCTTCCACCTGTGTCCCTGCAGGTCATCCACCAGTCATCTGAAGCCTATTGGAGAAGAAGACGAGGACGTGGCCAGAGAGCGCCAAAGGATCCTGAGTGGAGCAGGACAATCGGACATCCTGGAGCTCAGACAACTCACCAAGATTTACAAGCGGAAACAGAAGCCAGCAGTGGACCGGCTGTGTGTGGGCATCCCCCCTGGCGAGGTGCGATACACAACCTATGTATTGTTGGTGCATTCTCGGTTGAGAAGGTTCAACCGATCAAACAAATATGCAGGACTGAGTGAATTATCTCTGTATTGCTGTGAAATTAAACATAAGGTGTCCTGAAGTTGACATTTTCTCCTCTTCTCCTGCAGTGCTTTGGTTTACTGGGGGTGAATGGGGCAGGGAAAACCAGCACCTTTAAAATGCTGACAGGAGACTCTGTGGTCACTGGTGGAGAGGCCTACCTGGCTGGCAAGAGGTGAGATACCTTCAAATATGACTGACTTTTAATTTATGTGTGACCTGTACTAAAAATCAAATTAATATTAAATCAAGGCAGAATAAAACAAGCAAATTATTCCATCAAGCCAATTTGCCCTCAATATTAAAGTATATTTCTTTCATTTGTGGTTTAGTTTTCAATACAAGGTCAAATTTAGTCTAAAATGTTTTGTGTTCTATAAAACTCAATCATACTGTTATACTCTGTCCAGTGTAACCACAGAGATAGATGAGGTCCATCAGAACATGGGTTACTGTCCTCAGTTTGATGCCATTAACGACCTGCTGACTGGCAGAGAGCACCTGGAATTTTATGCCATCCTGAGAGGAGTTCCTGAGAAAGAAGTCTGTGAGGTCAGCAACAAACACATGAGCACACATACAAGAGTCTACTCTAACTCTAGTTACAACTGCATAATATATTGGTCTTTCAGATATAAATGAGACTCATAATTTTACTGTCTACTAGGTGGCAGAGTGGGGCATACGGAAGCTGGGCTTGGTCAAATACGTAGACAAGGCTGCCGGCAGCTACAGTGGAGGAAACATGAGGAAACTGTCCACCGCCATCGCTCTCATAGGAGGACCACCTGTAGTCTTTCTGGTCAGTGGAACATGTTCTAATATTCTCAGTTACATATGAATGATCTCGCGTAAAGGGTGACCTTAACATCCATTATGACCGAAGCACCAGCTGAGAATCAGTTGTTTCCCGTTTACAGGATGAACCAACAACAGGCATGGACCCTAAAGCACGCCGCGCTCTGTGGAACGCAATCCTGAGCATCATCAAAGAGGGACGATCTGTAGTCCTGACCTCTCACAGGTTAGACTGGCCATCTGTGTTACATCTGTCAATTAAATGAACTATACAATCATATATCAACATGTCGTACATCTTCCTAACTGATCCGTCCTGGTGTGTTCCTGTGTGGGTTTTTTTGCAGCATGGAGGAGTGTGAAGCACTCTGCACGAGAATGGCCATCATGGTCAATGGCAGGTTCCGCTGTTTGGGCAGTGTGCAGCACCTCAAAAACAGGTGGGAGTACACATTAGAATAGTTTTTTAACAAAGGTCTTTCCCCCCCCCCAAAATATAACTTCAACAATTCAAACGAATGAATTATTCTTCATCATGTCTTATCAGGTTTGGTGACGGCTACACCATCATCCTGCGGGTGGCTGGCCCAGACCCAGACCTCCAGCTAGTGATGGAGTTCATAGAGCGGGAGTTGCCTGGCAGCACGCTGAAGGAGAAACACCGTAACATGCTGCAGTACCAGCTGCCCACCTCCCTCACCTCCCTCGCCCGCATCTTCTCCATGCTCTCTAAGAACAAGGAGTTGCTCAGCATAGAGGACTACTCCGTCTCCCAGACGACTTTAGACCAAGTAAGACATGTTACCCAGGGTTCTAACCATAACTACTAGAGTGTGACTGTAGTTTAGGCTAAGTCTAACTCCTTCCTTGTTTTTTTTTCCCTTCTTCAGGTGTTTGTAAATTTTGCCAAGGACCAAAGTGATGAGGACCATTTGAAAGATGTCCATCTGAACAAGCGGGACGCTGTGGTAGTGGACATTTCCCAGCTAAACTCTTTCCTTATGGACAGCAAGACCAGGGAGAGCTGCGTCTGATTCCACAACATACCATCAGTGGGAGTCGCGATGCTTCACCCACTCTCCCCCAACTCATAATATGGACCACTAACCAGTGGGGGAGACAGACTTTATTCGTTTGTTTTTATTTGTTGTTGTTTTTTTTAGTCTTTTTTAATTGTATCATTTCTCAGTGGACCTGCACTTCAGCACACAGCCTGATGAAAAGGCAGAGACTGCAGGTATAGTGACAAACACTGAAACAATGAAAACTCAATGCAAATCAATGCAAGAAATTTATATAAGTATATAATGAGGAGATATTCCTGTGAGGGTTGGAGCCTGGTGCTTCTCCTTCACGAGATGGAAAGAGAAAGAGAAAAGAACACTTGAAGTGACAGCAGGATTATAATGCTGTGTCAGACTGGAAAGCTCGAAGCCCTGCCACTCAATGGGCATCCTTCTATCATCAGGGATGAGAGAAGGAACTCTGTCTGGGTTTTAAATCCCTGTTCCTATAAGTAGTTAGCAGTAGTCAATGGGACGTGTGTTTGTGCTACTCTGTAGGGTGAAATCACGACAGTGTAAAGTGGAAAAGAAAAAAGTTCAGATCATTCACTGCCAACTGCTAAAAGGTGGACCGACAACCTTGTTTTTCATCAGGGTCAAGCCTCTCGCTAGGTCTTCATTACCAAGTCGTTTTATAATGCAAGTGATGGTAAATGAGCATTTACAATCCAACTGATTTCAGTCACAAGCATGCAATCATGCAACATATTCACTTTTACTAATTTGATTTTCTAAGATAATTTAATTCTAACAGACAAACATAACATCTGTGGAGTATTTTCATTTTCTTTTTTATGGATAATAATTAAGATTGAAGTTGTCTTTTTTATTTGTTGTTCTTGACGTTGTCCAACACAGTGCCTATACTGTATCATGGTGGAGAGAGAAATTTGAGCACTCCATTCAAAAACAACAGCAGCATATGTAGGCTGCTGAGGAATGTAGAAAACAGACACCATCATTCATAAAAGCACAGAAAATAGTTTTTTGTGAAGATGATTAATGAAACTTGACTGTTATTCTTTTCTTTTTTTTAAAAATCATGTCTTTATCAAAAACACACACACAAAAAAAAAACCTGTGATTGCTTGATGTCTGTACATGATGCAGCCTGCTATACTGGCTTGTTTTTACCTGTGCCGCCCTCTTCGAATGAAACGGAATCAGAATGGACGAAGGATAATGTTTTCCAGAGAGCTGAAGATTGCTGAAGAATTTGGACTGAAAGTACATTGGAAATATTTACTGCATGCTTTCCACTGGGCCACACATCTGGACTATCAGCACTTGAGCATGCAACCAGATCAGCATGTAAAGGACTGGAGACAACAGATATGTGCTGTACTGTTAGCAGCACACATGTACATGTGGAGTCTAAATCCAAATTCTGTTGTAAAAAAAGAAAAGAAAAAAAGAAGATCCACATCCGCGGATAACACTGTAGCTCCCATACCTGGAGAAGACAGCTACTCTGCTTGTGTGGGATCTAAAGATGGTAACTTTTATGCGTTTTATGTGGTTTTATACATGCCTGTGTGTGGGCACTGTGGGAGCGTTTTAGACCTGAGCCATCATCAGTGTGGATATTATGTACAGTAGCAGCAGTATCTTGTGATGTGGAGTAAAAAAAAAAAAAAAACGTTACCAGTGGAGTGAGCAAACATCTGTGCCAAACGGAGCTAAATATGTATCTTTGATCAACCAGCATAATGTTAAGGTTTTGAGGTTAAGTTTAATTTGTCCTTTGAGTTTTGGTCTCAGTTCTTCATCCAAAAAAAAACAACAAAAAAACAAAAATCATCCTCTGTTCTCATTCAGTCTCCCTCAGACATTTTCTTTTCTATCTTCTGGTGATGTTGCCAAATTCCAATATTTGTGTTTGTTCACATTAATAAGCTGCAACACTGAATTTAACTGTACTGCCAGTAAGCCAGTTTTAAAAGTGAGGTGTAGATACTTCACACAGACTTCTCAGACAACACTTAAACAGGGACCATGTCAATTAGAGTCGAGCTTGTAATGCTGTGTGGTCCAAAGAGATCATCAATCGATGACATGTTGTCATTTCTGGTGCTCTGTGTCATAAAATCAAGCGAGTTATTTCCTTCATCTCGGGGATCTAATCTCTGCTGTGCGGCTTCGGACTTACCCTTTTCTAAATGTGAGCACTTTATAGACTTCCTAGCCTCTCGTGACAAAGATGTAGAAGTGAGGCGTTTGGGTAAAACAAATGAGACATTTCAAATCAAATGTGTGCACTTGAACGCGGATATAATTCAGACAAAATGAAGCCACACCACTGCATTTGTTTGACACTTGAAATAGAGAATGAAGGCTTTCATGTGATTTTTGAGTGAAACGGTAAACAGCAGAGACGGTAATGGGATGAGGAGAGACGTGCAGGACAGTCAGATGGTCAATTTTCCTCTTCTTGTGCTCAATATTATTATTTGTTTACATTTTTAAGTATTAAACAGCTGTTTGGGTCTGTTACTCATTGTGTATAGTTGCTCTTTGCATTCATGAATAAAAAAAAAAACATTTTGAAAAAAACAACAACTCTTGTAGCATTTCATTTTGTGTCTGAAGCTAATTCAGGCTTGTCAAATGGAAGCTTGTAGCTAATGACTGAACTAAAAGATATTTGTACTATATGTGTGGGCATGTGTGGTCAAGTGTGCCACATGTTTCTAGAGCGTGCATGTGCCTGTGTTATTTTCACCTGTTGCATTCCCACGCCCTCACACACACAATTCTACGGCCAGTGAAAACTCAGTGGTTTTATTCACTCTGAGTTATTCATCCACCAACATCATGGCTGGAAGAGCTGTTTTTCTGGGACTTCTGCTCATCTGTGTGGCTTCAGGTAAACAAAGAAAATTTCACATTCTAGTTTGACATGATAGATTAAGAGTGTTGTGTGTACAGAGCCATTTTAAATGATTTCTATATCCTACATGAGGTGCCTATAAAAAAAAATATTCATCCTTATTGGAAGAGTTTCATTCCATGTGTCAGAGAAGAATAAATATTTTGTCAAAATAATTTTCGACTGATTATCAGAAAGACAGCAGTCGGAAGTAAAAAGTGTGGAATTGAAAGAAATATTAATTTTTTTAATATATATTTATACACACACACACACACATATATATATATATATATATATGTGTGTGTGTGTGTGTGTATAATGTGTGTGTGTAATAATCAATACAGTGATTATTCTAGTATCAGGATTAATTGTCACTTTTGCAAGATAACAATATTTTTTCTGTATCAGGTGGGTTGCTCATGCATGTAAGCAGGAATTTATTATTTATGTTTTTATAGAAGTCATCTGCTTCTTTTACAGATGCTGAGAAGAACTCTGGACTCCTGAGAAAGGTGCTGCATCTTCACTTAGTGTGTCTATGCGTGTGTGTGTGTGGGATGTGTGTGTATGTGTGTATGTATAAGAGAGATGCTGCTAAAAAGGTTAAAAAAAAAGAAGAAGTGTGCAACCAAAGGAGTTTCAGATATGTAGTATGGTGAATTTTCTCCCACCAGATCCAATATGTTTAGTTTTTTTTATGTTCTGACAGCCTTCCTGTCCCGACATGGAGATTGCAGCGTGCCCTTTGAACCTGGCTCCGGTGTGTGGCACTGATGGAAACACCTATGCCAATGAGTGTGCCCTGTGTGTCCAGAGAGAGTGAGTACACACAGCTGCTCCACTTGAACAGCTTTCACACATTAATTCAATACCACCTTTAGTTGACTTTATGTGACTAGTATGGTGTCACATAAAGTAAAGACTAGTATGGAGTATGGTGTCAATGCAGCCCCCTGGTGGTGAATGAATTTAAAGCCTACGGTCACAATGCAAAACTGACCACAGCAGCCAATTCAAATGAGTGGAAGCTTTCCAGTTTAGTCCATTATCATTAAGTTTTTACAGCTGGTCATTACTGGAAAGATCAGTGGTCTAATGATCAAATCATGGAAACGCACTATATTTCAAGATATTCTTCTGCATTAGTACTCTCACTCCAGAGTGACAACAATACTGGCAAAATAATATTACCAATTAAACATACATAGTAGAGGTTTTTATCAGTACCCAAAAGCAAAACACCAAGCATATAAGTGGAAAAGAACCAAAAGCAATATTTAATAACATAAAGCCGAAATCCACGCAACAGAAATGGGGAAGCAACAAAAGCACGAGAGGCATGCTGTTGTAAATAAAGAAAAAATAAGAAATACAAAACCTAAAGGAAGAACAAGCACACGGACTAAATGCACAGGAGGTGAGACTAAGTGGGGCAATGACAAAGGCAGGAGGAGACAAAGTCAGGAGGTCTGAAGCAAAATATGACACATTAGGGAAACTACAAAATAAAAAAAAGGAACTAAACCAGAAAAGAAATATGTCATGTCTTAACTTAACGAAATAATATGTATCATTTCCATATCAAAATATTAAGAATGGCAATACTTTTGTTATTTATTTTGTTGAGTTGTGTACTTACATTATACTAAATGCTTCTATAATTTTTTTCAATTTAATGGTGCATTTCATTCGTCCTTAACTTCCAGTAGAGTCAGAGAGTAAGGAAGGGAGTTGAGAAACATGACTAAATGTTCCATGAATTAAATTTGTAACATTACCTCATCCATCAACATTTCTGAATGAGGTCAGATTTGGTGATAGTTGATGTCAGTGGTGTAGTTTAACAATAAAGACAACAACTCCCATCATCCCATGCTACCTGTTTTGCTGTGTTTTTTGTTATTATTGAGAGACCCCTCGCAGCAGAAGCTACAAACTGAGCATTTGCCAGTTCTTCAAAACTCTACAAATCACAGAGAAACTTGCAGAGATAATATGTTTGTGTCTTTGTCTCTCTTTCTATTTAGCCGCCTTCTGATATTCCGTCTTTTAACCCTTCAACACACAATTTACTGTGTTTAAAGTCACAGCCATGCCATTGTATGATCCTCTCTGCAGAACAACCAAGATGGACATTTTAATTGCCAAAGAGGAGAGCTGCTGATCTGCACCAGAGATGATGTCACCGCTGCGTTTAACAATCGGGATCTGATTATCAACACACACATGGATTAGTTGGATTCCAACTGTCCTAATGCCATTGCAACGAGTAATAAATATCTATCAGCAGTAAACAACTGTGTGACATTTTCTTTTTTATTTAATTAAACCCAAATCTCACCAAACCTAACAATTGTTTAGACATCTGTATCATTGGAGTAAAACTGATGCTAGGAATAGGGAAGCTACCAGTTCAGGAAATGAAAGAGAAAATAAAAAAAGAGAAAATAAATGGATTTTGGTAACAGAATCTGAAAATATTCCTTTGTAACGTGAAGGCAGGAGGTGAATGATCGGTTGGTTATGTCTGTTGAGAGGCAAATATTTACACTCCCTATACTGAGTAACACGGTGGTCAATAAAGTTCAGGTGTGTGTGTGTGTGTGTGTGTGTGTGTGTGTGTGTGTGTGTGTGTGTGTGTGTGTGTGTGTGTGATATAGTTAAGCTTGTGAAAGGACATAAAAAACAGTGAAGAATAAATGTGGAATCCTGAGGTCAAAGGTCAAATGTGTGAGTCACATGGTTGCAACCAGGAAACAGAGAAGTGACATCAGTCCAGTCGTTTCCTTAATCTTCACATCAGAGCAGAAACAAGGCTTTTAATGAAGTTTTATGAACGGACGTATCAATGATGACGAGAGACCCAGATGAACATGTGTAAGTACAGACTGTAAATACTCTCTGCTACTAGAATTATGATACTGCTCTGTACTTTGTTATATCAGCTGTTAGTCACTGTCATGTAACGCAGAGTTACGCATTAACAGCCTGATTGTACTAGTTCTGAATCAAGACACAGAGACAGTAAACCTGAACCTGAGCTTATCGCTGCATTACAAAATGTTTGTTACTTTCATTTTGTTGCCCTCTTCTTCCACCCTGTTTTTGAGTCCTTAGTTCAGATCAGTTCAGTCAAGCTACTGTATGTTTAGATCCAGTTTATATTGTCATTGTTTCTCCAGGGTCGCCGTAGTTGAGGACTGTCAGAATGGAATCTCTGTGGAGCTCTTCCTGCACCTTTCACTCATACCAGCAGTGAGTTGTCCATCTATGTAACCTGCATAGCAGAAAATCCAAAGCCATGTATCTCTAGAACATCAACTTCTGTGTTTTTATTTATTATATGTTTTTCTCATAATCCAAAGGGGTTTGACATGGTTTACTTAGTTTAAAGGAACAGTTCACCCAAAAAGATTTCAGCATCAGCAAGGTTGTAATAATGTCTTTTCAAGTCAATTTTGACACCTCAAGGTTTCAGGAGACTTGGATTATGTCATACAATATATACTATGATATGGATATCATTGCATTTATGCAAACAAAGCATGGTTGAAATTTGTTCTTACAATGTTATATATTTGTTTCTTGTCTTCCAGGTGTTGATCACAGGCGTACTCTCATTCCTCCAGAAAAGAACCAAGAAACTGGGCATCGATCACATACTGCCCTTTCTGGGAGGACGTTTTGCCATTGTGGTGTAAGACAACTAGAAAGCACTCAGAGCGCATCCCTCTGCCAGCGTCACTGTCATTAAAACTCCAGCAATCAGGAAATAGTTTCCACACCAAATGTTCATTAAAAATGTTCAATAACAATCAATAACAAAATAAATGTAGAAAAAAAAAACAACTATAATACTGTTAAACATTTACTCACTTAAAATACACTTCATTACAAAGAAAACAAATATCCATATATAAAGTGGTGGTACAATTTGAAAGAACAACCATTAAATCAAATATTCTAAACTTATATATATTTAAATATTTCATCATATTTTACGTTAAATAATTTTTTAAAAATGAAATTCAGAAATATAATATAAATATATAACCAAAATAAAATAATAAGGTAAAATAGTTGAGGGGGCACTTAAGTCAACTTCTTTGTTTCCATGTAGCAAGTGTGACTGAATTAAGATGCCTCAAAATCTGAACAACTCTTCCTCGGCAGAGGAAGAAGACTGATCCCGCTGCAAAATTTAATCAAAATCTGTTCATAACTTTTTGAAATATCTTGTACTCAAGCAGACAAACAAACATGAGAGATCACATAACCACCTCCAAACTTAGATAATATGTCAAGGGAAAATCAGTACACTCCACTGTCTGCATTAACCCCGATAACAGCTATCCATGCTCCTTAATATTTATCAGGCTCATATGGTTTTGTTTGTGGTATTTTGTCATTACTGTGTCCCAGGCCTTTGGACACTATAGGCAGCCTGAGTAACCGTTGGTCCTATGGGTTTGCATATGGTGCCGTGTCCTCGTCCGTCCTGCTGCTCTTCTCTGAGAGATACATCCCCTTCACTGTTCCGCCCTGGGCAAGAGGTATTATTCAGACTATATATTCAAACCTATTCACCTTGCAGATAGTAGAAATAAACTTGTTGACAGATGTAATATTTTCTGATTATTATCCCCAGCTATAATGTATCTGGTTGGAGCTTTAGAGGTGGGCCTGGTGTACTTCCCCTTCTTTGCCTGTCTATCCACATCTTTCAGAACATGTGGGGCCGTGTTTGGAATACTCTACTCTCTATCCTGGTAAGCCTTTTATTCATATAATATATTCATGCATACAGTAAATGTCTCACAATGTGGATTAGTACAGCAACATGTTATAATTATGTAATAATAATTGTATATATATTTTTAAAACTCTAATTATAGAAAAGAAGTTGCTTTATTATATATCTCCCTGATTGTTGTAGGATCATCATTACAGTCTGGGATGCATTCACCTGTCCCAATGGTAAGGTAGGTGGGCACTAAACCCATGATGAAAGTGTTGATAGTGCATGTTGCTGTGTGGCCTGTGACCAGGCAACCAACATCCTCCACCTCCATGTATCGAAAGGTTTCAGCATTACAATACATTCATTTATGAAGAGTTAGATCAATGCCTGAATGGCTGTATGTGTGTATGATTTTAAAGATTCTGGGTAAATACCAGAAGATAATTGTCCAGTGGCCCTGCATCCTCTCCCTCATCTTCCTCTTGGGACGATTCATCCACATGCTGGTTAAAGATGTTCGAACACATCTGCAACTGGAACTGGAGGTCAGCCCGCCTCATGTAGTAAAATCATTGATATGATTCAGAAGTATTTTCCACTATGTAAAATCTGATGATCTAAATATACTATGTATGGTTTTATGTCATATATACAGTATGTACAAGTATATGATTATTGTTTTTTTGTTTTACACTTCCATTACCAAATTATTGTTGTGAGTTGTGAGTGTGTATCGCAGCAAAGAAATGTTAGATTTTTTAATTATACATTGGCAACATGCTATAAATGTAATGTCTGCAGTCATTATATAACATTACATTCTTAAGAATAAACTGAATTTTTTAAATTAGGAGCCTGAAGAGCTGATTGAACAGCACCAGGTGCAGCATGTTAAGAGCCTACTGAGGAAAACACCTGCAAACAGGTAGAATACACACTCATACATGCATTCATAAGGCAACCACTTTTTCTGTTTTCACAATTTAGCAAGTTTGCAAAACAATTAAGGGCACTTCAAAGTAAACTGCATGTGAAAAAAACAATTTTATGTCAGCATTATTTATCATTAATTCTACTACAATGTTAATATTAAAAGTGGCATTGTTGTTGTGCGGTGATGCAGTCAAGTCTGGTGTGTCAGGTGCTGCCAGTAGTGTTATGGTTTGAGTTTTAAGGTTCTGTGTTTTCAGTTTCCTGTTTTATTTTGTAGGTTTAGTTCTCCATGTCATGTCTTACGCTTTACACCTCCTGTCTTACTTAAGGATCTTTCCCCCCCTTTTGGTTCCTCTGTCTGTGTTTTAGTCTTCTATGTTTTTACTCCCTTTCCCTCTGTGCTTATGTTTGCTCTGTCTTATGTTAGTTTATTATTGTATCCTCCTCATGTTTCCCCCTTTAAGTTTTCCCTCTTCATTTTCCCTCCACTGTGATGGTCTGATCGTTCCCACCTGTCTCTGGTTGTCTCCTTCTCCCTGTGCCGCCTGTTCCCCATCTCCTCTTGTTACCGGTGTGTTATAGTATGTGTGTTTCTTACCCTCTTTGTCAGTTTGTCTGTTTAGCCCTGCTTTGCTCTGCTTTGCCCCGTGTCTGCTCCGTTATCCTCTCTACTGTTCCATGGAAGTTTTTTTTTTCCTTGCCCCTCCCTGGAATTATTGGATTGTTTGTTTTTTGGACATTTTTGCATTTTTTCTGTTCACTGGATTTTGTGGTTTTTCCCTGATTTTGGCCTGTGGACACTGTTTGCCTGTTTAAGTTTGAATTTAGCATTAAATCACTGAACTGCTACACCTTGTCTCTGGCTGGTGTCTGCATTCTGGGTCCTGCATCATCATCATCATCATCATCATTCATCCTCTTAATTGCTTCTGCCAGTGTGATGAAAGCTGGTTTCTAAAACCTTTCTAAAAAATAGAAATGTGTTGTTGTTTTTTTTAAAATAATGACTATTGTGTAGTATCTCCAAATATGGACAATGTTTCTCAAAATAATGTCTCATCATTTTTGAGATACTAAGCCATAATAATGCCACATTGAGGATGTCATTCATTTCAAGAATAATGACCCTAGCTGCCATGTAATGTGTCGTTACAGTACCAGATTTCAGATAGCACTTGAAGGCAGCAGCACACACTCAACACATACACACACACACACACACACACACATACATATAACACAGAAATGGTTTGACTCTCATTTCTGTACTCCAGTAAGCCCCTCAGCTGGTTCCAGAGAAGAGTGTATGAGTCGGACCCCCACTTCAAGTTCCCCAACAGGATCATCGGCACTGCCATTATATCCCTTATAGGCCTGTATACGGTACAGCAAGAAACGTCTTCCATTTGATCATTTAAATGTCTCATCCATACTCTTTGTTATGGGTGTGACACAAACAACTTGCCTGTGCTTCTGCTGCAGGTATTGATTTGTCTTTTGTCGTTCCTCTAGGTGACCCTGGCAGATTACAGTCTCAGTAATATGGCTTTTCACCAAGTAGAGAGTTGGAAGGATACATTAAAATATCTGGTTACTTCTTGTAACCAGTCTGAAGCTCTGGGAGCCATGATACCACAACTAGAAGAGTTCATTGAAGTGGCTAGGAGTGAGTAGCACCCCACCCCCCATTCATGATCTCTGTGATTAATGCCCCATTCATGTGTAACGTGGACATCCATCTGTCCTAGTTGAGCATTTCTGATAAGGAAAAGCCCAACTGCCCATCGACATACTGATAAATCAAACAACATTTTTTGTAACAGAGGTAATCCCTATGTCAGCCTTTATACCAAACAAATGACTATGTTTAGAAGGAATTAATTGGTGATGGTCAAGACTATGTTAAAGAAATATTTATTTTATTTCAGTGTCTTGGTTAGCCACCACCATTTTTGCTAGTCTCAACTCTGTAGCCTACATCTTCCACATCTTGGCATGTTACAGGTAAGAGATCTAAACATACCTTACCATACCTTAATTAAAGTTGAGTTAAATTAAAAGAAATATCCATAATTATCACAAACCCCGCACCGCTGAGTGACATGGTCTTCTGTCGCCATAGAAAACATTTGAAGAGACTATGGAAAGGGCAGAAGGGGTTTATTCCTGAGAGGTTTCACAACCCTAGCTCTGCTGTCAGCGTAGTAAGTAACACACACATTCTCCCACACACACATTCAGCAGATGGCAGATTTCAGCTTAGCACAAAAGATGATGTGTGTGTCACAGTGAAAGATCTACATGTTTTTTTGTTTTGTTTATTTTAAAATGCGGGCCTCTTATTATGAACTACAATGTAAGGCCTCTGCAAAAACACTTCATTACCATCACTTATCAGTTTGGTTGTGGCTCTCAGACATCATAACAGGTTTCTGGCTAATTGTATGCGCAGGGCTCTACCAAACACACACATTTGCAAGTATCTGAACTATTCAAATATGTGAGCATGCTCCAATGTCGAGCATGGGGGTACACACACTACTTTTGAGCAACAGATTTTGTAAATTTACCAACATGTTTTCTCGTGTCATTTTCACAGGCTTCCATCACAAGATACTCCGGTTGGCAAATAGCATTTACGCTCTGGGGTAAGCCATTCATCCACTGGGAAATATGAAAAACTGACTTGAATATACTTTCAAAACAAAAGCGACAGCTGAGCAGATATGTTAAAAGGCTGACCCCAAAATGTGTTTTTCTGCCGTTACCAACGTGATGCTGTCTGTGAAAAGTTATCGTAAGTCTGGGAGAGGAGGTTGAGTGAAAGTATCAATTAACAGGATTTAGGAGAGTAGAACACATCAATGATCAAGCACTTATAATGGAGGAAATTTAAGTCAAGGCCTTCAGTCTGTAAAACATGGTGAAACCTTCCTCCAAAATCACAATTTTCTTTTTACTACTTTGTCATAAAATGCAGGAAATATAACAAAAACACAAAAATACACCTGGGATACTTACAAATGAGTGACAAAAACCTCCAGAAGCACACATCCCATCGAAACCGTCCTCTTTCACTACTAAATGTGCAGAGAAACATTTTACTCAACCGTCGTATTTGTTTACAGTGGACTGCGTGTGTGGATGGATTTGCATATTTCTTATTACCTACGCCAAGGAGGTTAGGTCTTTGCCAGCATTTGTTTGTTTTTACTGGATTACTCAACAAGTTCTGAACTGATTTGAATACATTTTTGGAGAGGCAGGGTTTGGCACAAGGAACCACAGGGAACAATCCAGTAGATTTTGGTCGTCATTCAGATCGTCATTCATCCCAATTCTCTGGTAATTTGTTTACGGAAAATGAGTCATGTTATGAGGGGCAAGCTATCATGAGACTGTTGTTTATAGGTGCATTGATTTAATGGAGAAAGTGAGCTGCCTTGGTGGAGGTTTGTGCTCTCTGAGTGCTGTCTAGTTATATATGTCATCACACAGAAAAGAATATTTTTGAGAATTAAAGACAAAAATAGAAAACGGCAGTGATAAAGTCTCAAGCCATGTGTAAAAATATAAGCAGCATGAATATTGAGCGATATAAAACTATCCAGAGGTCATTTCTTTTTCATTTCCCCTTTAGGCTACCTGATTGTCCATTTTGTCCACTTCCTGTTTGCCCTGACGTTTGTCTATGCGCTGGTCCTTCCTATACAACATGGCAAAGCACTGATAATGCTGAGCAACCTGGGAATTATACTGTAAGGCTGCTTTCCCTGTGGCTGTAAATATATGAGTGGATTGTGTGATTGGCAGACAGACGCATTGGTTTGATTTTTATGCCCCTCAGTCTGACCATCGGTCTGGTGCTCGCCCTGGTGATTCTCCAGGTAGCTCTGGTTCAGATCTTCTTCCTTCAGGACAAAATTTCTCCCACCGATAAGCACAAACCTCTGGCTCTCAATAACAGGTGGGTGTATTTCAATATAGGGGTCAAAGTGTTTTGGTGATAAAGGCCAAATGTGATATTGATGCCTTAAAATATGAACCTTCACTTCATTCACTTATTGAATAGTGTAATTCAGAAACTATAGAAATATAGAATGTATTTGTGATGGTGTTTTACTGTATGGAATATTCCCCTAATTTTCATATGCAAATGGTAATAAAACAAGTGGATGTAAATTTACACACCATGTGAAATCACAGTTTCTCTTCCTGCTCCTCAGGAAGGCATTCCACTGCTTCAACTACTTCTTTTTTTTCTACAACGTGGTGATGGGGGTCAGCAACTGCATACTGAGGTTGCTGTTAAGCATCGTGGCGGGGACATGGCTCGTGTCACGAATAGACCGAACCATTATGCAGAGAGGGTATGAAACCATGGATGCTGGTACGTTAAACTTCAACTGGAACATGTGTGAGACAAAAGTGAAATATTGTCTTAGGGATCTAACACATTTGTACATTTACCACCATGAAACTTCAAACTATCTCATTTTTGACACATTCTGATGGTGGATAAGAGAGAAAAATGGTTTTATAATAATTATTTGATGGTGGTGTGCATGTCAGGGTAATATTATAAAATAAGATTTATAGATTAAGACTTTCACTCGATTTTTAAATGCTAGTGTTAGCCTGCATCAACATCTTCCAGTAGATGGCAGTATTTCACAGCTCATTGTTGTAGTTGCCAGAAATCATATACAAATATAATTAAGATAATTCACATACATTTGAATAAAAGACATGTTACCTCGAACATGTTGTTACAAATAACCAAACAGTGAAGTAAATGCAGTGTTATTTTCTCATATATGGTGAGTGGACATAAGAGGAGTTCTTCCATGTTTCAGGCTACAGCACTTGGGTTGGGATGATCTTTGCAGACCACTATCATAACAATCCAGTCATGGTGTGTTTCTGCCAGCTGCTGGTGTCCAACACACTAGAGAGACCCACTGCATCTTTATACTCCACTTTCAGCAATGCACCATCTGGTCAGTAGTTTGTGTGTTTGTAGCTCTCGCATGACAAACTATCCTCTAGATAGCTGCTGCTTCCACCTGTCCATTATCTGAAGCGAAGAAAACTTGAGATCAAACTACCTTCTTCTAAATTGCCTCTGAAAATGCTGCTTTTGCAGTTATATAGTTTTATTTGAGCTTGAGAATTTCCATCTTCCGCAGTTTTACGTATTTTATCAGAGTATCATTTGTTTCATTGCATGTTTGTTTCTTCATTATTGTTTTATTTTTAATTTTTAATTTATTTGACAGATTCCCCTGTCCGGAGCCCAGCCAGGAGGCGCTGGATGTTGTTTTATACCTTATTAAGGAACCCTCATCTGATCCTGCTCAGAAAGCACCACCTCCCCTCCTCCTCCTCATCATCATCATCATCATCATCATCGTCACCACAGACATCATCACCTCCCCAGTCAGTGTTCCAGGCTTGGGTCATGGCATCTCAAAAACAGAGCTGCCAAGCAGTGTCACAGTCACCACCAGACATCGATGTCATACCAGCAGAAGACTGTTAAAGAAGCATCAGCATTGATTTTGATATTGTTAAAAACTAACGTGTCTTTATTGGAGGATCTCCATACTAGAACTTCATAGAAGTGTTGAACAATTATTTTGTTGAGGAAAACTTCCCTCAGGGTTCCAATTTAAAGATAATAATTTTTACTTAAGGTTCCGAGGAATATAGATAGTCATGACGGCCATTTCCAGCACAGTTGCCAGATTAAAAAGTTGCCATTTTGTGTTTGTGAATATGTTAAATGTGTATATTTCATATGAATCATATCAGCATCTCTACAATAATATACAACACAATACTTGTGGGTGGTAGATGGTGGAGCCGGGGGGGCGGCCGTGGATGGAGGCCTTGTTGGGAGCTGGTTGCATCCTCTGAATGCCTTGGTCCGGGACGAGGTCGTCAGGAGGTACCCAATCTTCACCGAGTGTTTCAGCCTTTACTCTCAACGCTCTCTGGCTCTCTGGTTGACAGGCCGCCAGTGGTGTCCAGGTCACTGCCCCACTTATCAGGGTCTTCAGGCTGTCCTGAAATGAAACATGATGTGAGACTTAAAGAAACTGTGAGAACTAGGCTTACAACAGCAAGCAAATGGTTTCATTTGTAAATAAAATTTAAATGTTAAAAGCTCCATTTGAGTGATTTACTGTTTATCATAAAATGGGTGAGAGTTTTTTTTTAACCCAATGGGAGGCGGTAATGCAACATTTTGGATAAAAACCACCTTTCAAAACAACGAAGAAGAAGTACATTTTTTCCTCAAATTTCCCACAGCACTTTAAAGCAAGATATTCTCGACATTTTGTCAAAAACATATCCGAAAACCGTATGCTGTGAGATTCGCGAATTGAATAACCTCAAATACGATGTAAATTGTTTATTATATAAATTTGAATAATATTTTAATTCAACAGGCCGTGACCTTTTGAACTAGTGGACCTGCGCGTTATTTTTCAGGTGAAGAAGAAGAGAGTGGAGCGTGGTAGTGTAGCTAGCTAGTTAAAATTACAGGTAAGGTGAACACGAACATTTGTGCTAATGTTGCTAAAAAAAAGTTTCCTGGTTTGAGAAAGATCAATTAGTCGTCTAGTTCTACTTTATTGTACGGCTACTTGCAAGTTAGCCGACTGCTAGCGTCGTTGACGGACACGGCCAGTTGTCTCCTCGGGGATCGATGATCATTAACCTCGTGGGTGGTCAGGGTTTACGTTTTGTAGTGATACCGCCATCTTGGTACCATCGTTACATCGAAAATAGACATTCAAAACTCATTTTTGTGCTGCTTATATTCACACACGTGTTGTAAATATTAGCATTTTGTTAATTATGTCAGTCAGTTCACACATGACAACATTTTTGGAGAAAAAAATGAAAGTGAAGCCCCAGACTCCCCAAAACGCCATGGTTAAATAATGTCTTATTGCCTGTATTAGCGCTAGTTCTGTGAACATTTTATTCACAATCAGGTTTGGCCATCACAGCTCGCATTTTGTCATATATGCTGCATGGTTCTGCCTTTCTGCTTATAAATCCTCTGAACTTGTGCTCTTGCTGTTGTCCCTTGTGTTTTCAAGAATTACAAGAAATATAGCTCTTCAGGCTTCAAGATCCATTGATTAAAAAAAAAAGACAAAATAGGTTGTAAACATGCTTAAAATGGGTAAAATTACAGCACACATAGCATTATTTCAATTTTGTGTTATTCCTCAGATGCTTCTGATAAACCTGTTCATGTCTAACTGCACTGATTTAAATTTCTGTGTTCTTTTTATTTCAGCGTGTATTTGACATAATGTCAGACAGCGAGTCCATCAAAAAAATGTTGAGGTCTGTACTCCAGTCCAGCAAGGAGGGTGTCCCGTTGAGCAGGCTGCAGTCGGAGTACTGGTCACTGTGTGGAGAGAGCATCCCGGTGAAGAACCTGGCCTACCCAAATCTGGAGGACTACGTCCGGAGCATCCCATCTGTAGTCCGGCTGGAGTGCCGCATGGGTGAGGTGAGGTTTTTCTTTAATACCCTGATTAAAGGTCATTGCAAGGTCTAGTTGTGAATTCACTTCATGTATCGATATATTTTGTATCTGTAATGATTGCCAGGATCAGCACGGATTTGATTAACCCAGTTTGCAGATCAGCTGATTCAACTAAATCTTAAAAAGTGCGCTTATGTTTATAGCAGTGTCATGAATTGAGAAGTTTAACAATAAATCTGCTCTGTAGCTTATATGCTTTGCTGCAGTGTGCAAAGAGACGGCACACATCGCAGAGCTGGTGGCCAAGCAGAGGAGCTCAAAGAAATCTGGTCGCTCCCAAGTCATCAACTGCAGCTTGAGATTCAAACGCTCCGACCCATACATGCTTAATGGTAGGAGACGTGCTGCACACAGCTTTGTTTCTTACATCAAGGCTCTGCCTCTGGAAAAGGCATTCATATTGAGAGAATAGCAGCACACTCAAAACGTCCTTCCTTGTATCCCACCAACTTTTATTTCAATCTAACCTGACCCATAATCCCCCTTTCCATGCTTGCAGTGAGGCCAAAGTCCTCTCTTCGCCAACCGTCAGCTGCTGGCGCCTCTAACTGGATAGCGAACCGTTCTCTATCCCATGGTGGCTACAGAGGCTTCAGTGCCTCAGGAGACTACAGGTGAATAACATCTGCACTTGTTTCCTCATGGGATGATGACCAGTAGTAGCTACACTTACAAGTTGTCTGACAGCATTGCCTAAAACTACTATCCAGCAGTCTTATGATTCAGATGTTTTCAGGTCAAACCTTTTTTTTTACATATCATTTTGGTGTTTGCCTTCTATAATTAACATTTTCTGTCACTCGTGTGAGAACTAATCTAATGAACTTGTGGCTTTTGTGAACTTGTGTGGAAAAAATACATATAGTGAATTTTAAAGTGATTAAAGCAATGTTTTACTTGTCCTCTCCCAAAACATCAGGAAGTTGGATCAGAGTTTAAGCTCGATCACCCCTGTTCAGCACAGAGCACCGGCTCCTCAACCAGCTGTAAAACGGTGTGTCCTGCCTGAAAGGTGAATATACACATGCAGGCAAACTTGTTTTCATCTGAACCTGGTTCTCCTATATACAGATTTAAATTCGAGCAATGCATTTTGAGTATATAAATCATAGGTACATGCAAAAGTTGGCATGCTAGCACATCTTTAAGTTGCACTTGCACTTAATCTTTTGGAGTATAGGGGTTTAATGTGACTGTAGGATATACAACCAATACAAAATGTTAAGAAATTTAAGAATGGACTTCTAGATCAACCTGTATTGTATGAAGTACTGCAGCACAACATTTGTGTTGACTGACAGCTTGTTGGTGGGTGAAGCACATTACGCTTTAAAAAAAAAACTACTATGTTGCCAACAGGGAGGAGACAAGTTTTGCAAACGGCAAGAAGCAGAGAGGTATGTGTGACCTTCTTGCTGTGTATCCTCATCAGTGTCACAGTTGACCAGCCACATGGCTTGGGGTTAACATGATAAATCTGGTGACAGAGTTCCAATCCATTATTTCTGTTGCACAATACAGCTGTAGAATCCCTTTACATGGCCTAAAATGGAACTATGACAATGTTGCCAGAGTTATTTTTTTGACGCCTGATCACACAGGGTCAGAATAAACCAAATATCAGATTAATTGTGCTTTTATATATTTGATAGTGGTGAATTTAGAAAAGTTTTTATTGGCTTCAATAATAATCTTATCAGACTATTTTAGTAGTTATACTGCACTGTCACTGTTACACAAGGATTTCCACAGGGGAGTCAAAGATTGCTGAAACCTTTTGCACAGGGGGATGTCATTTCAGACCAGTGCATGATATCAACAAAGGACAACACTGCCAGAACTACAATCAGTTTACATGAACTGGATTAACTAACAACCTGTCTATTGTTTACTGTTGGCAGAACTTGGAACTATTTTTCTTTGCACATGTTTTCACAGAGAATCCTCCCGAACAGGTCTCCAGAACCAACCAATCAGAGGTAGAATAAGAACCTTTTCTCTGTCTGAACTGTTTCATTCAGTATTTTTCACACATGGATTTTACTTGGGGAGACTGGCCAAGTATATTATCAGCTTCAAAAGTATGTTTGGCAATCAACAAAGGAAAGGTAGATAAGAACTGAAGGAGAAAGCAGTACTATGTAACTTTTAGTTTTTCTGGAGAAGGATGGTTGATTCTAGTCTAATAGAAAAGAACTAGGGGTTCTTGAAGTTTTGAAGTGTTTATCTTTTATGTGAATATGTATATCTATGCAGCACGTGTGCCACACAAAAATTGGTGATGTCACAGCAGTTATTTTTCGTCCTCTTTTGTTTTAAATAAGTTTAATTTGCATTTTGTAGTTTAGCCGTTTGTGTATTTATTTGTTTTAAAATGTGCTTTTAAAAAAAAAAAAAGTTAACTCTCCCTACAGTCTGTTCCATATAATGTGGGGCTGGTTCAGAGCAGAGTAACTCAGCTTTTGGAGAAATACTGCAGTGGAATCTGGATGTCAAAACTACCGAAGGTCTACAGTTTGAAGTTCAATCAGACGCTCCACCCTCAGGTGCTCATAGATCTGGAAAAATGGACACACATCTGTATGGTGAGTCCGTAGGATTCATTTGTACATGTACAAATAATCATACTCCCAATAAAACAAAGTAGGTGTTGTGAAGCCTCATCTGTCTGTCTGTCTTTCCGTTTGTGTGTAACCATTTAATTTCTGGAGCTCAACTCAAAAACCGTTTGAATATATTTGAACAAAACTTTATACACACATCTACTATCTACTGAAGGAGTGCCTTTTGATATTTTCCTGTTCTGTTTTTAAAGTTCTTAAAGAGTATATGATGGTATTGTTTTCTTCCTTGCTGATTTCTTTTTTTGAATGTCTTGACGTGGAAGTTAGTTAGTTAAATGATCTGTCCTCATTGTCTCCGGCTTGTCTGGCCTTCACAGGTGGAGAAACCTTCCAGCATCCTCCGACCTGACCGCCTCATCTACCCTCCTCTGCCTGCTTCAGCCGTCCTGTGCAGCCCTGCCCGTGACTCTGCTGCTCCTCACCAGTTCTCTCCCTGTGTCAACCTTGCAGTCAATGCCAATGGTGGATATAAAGCCCGTCACACTTTGTCTCCTATTTCCCTCAACCACGAACAAAACAGTAAACCCCCAGCCTCTACCTGGACTTGTCAAGCATCAAGAAATGCTCCTCCACTGCCTTTCTCCCGCCAACCTGGCTCTGACATTTTCCCCCTTTTGAAGGTCACGTTCTCCTCGTCCTCAGATTCTGCCCCCTGTCCCTCCTCAAAATCATCTCCTGTTGTTGTGTCCGCTGAGGTACGTCAGAGAATAACGGAGCTCCTGTCCAAGTACAGTTATGGTCTGTGGGTCAGTGCTTTGCCCAAACTCTTTATGGACACATACAAGACATCTTTCCCTGACTATATTCTGGACAACTTGTCTCTCTTACTGGATATATGCACTGTGGAGTTTGTGACGTCGCAGGACAAGAAGAAGGTATGTCGTCTTTAATTCTTTAAGAAAATCGGGGACATCATTTATACTTACCTGCTTGTGTCCTAAACAGTTTGTATTTCTTATGTGTTTTTCCATTGATTCACTTTAATACATTCAGGCCATCCTGTATTACACCAGCCGGGAAGACATTGAAGCCGCAGATGGCCAAGATGGCAAACAGCGCAGACACAATCGTCTTCCCTCTGGTCTGGAGGTTGTGGGTCCTGTGGTGCCTTCCTGTCTGGTTTTTCCCAAAGAGCAGTACCCCTCTGTACTGATTACTAATGCCAAGAGCAGCAATGCTGTCACTGTAAGGTGAGGCACACATTATTATTGCAGAGATTAATGTGATTAATTGTCAAAGAAGACAAAAAAAAAAAACATGACAGAAGAGTGGTTCACCTGCCTATAAAGACAACTTTCAAGAATTTAAGTAAGAGTTTTAGTACGTTTTGTGTGGAATGTTGCATTGTAGGGCATTCTTACTCACTGTTTTTGAAGACTGCCATGCACAGAAAAAAACATCTGTCTTTCTGTTCAGGTATGTAGGCCAGAACTACTCTGACGCCCAGGAGGCCATGGAGGACACCATGCTCTCCTTCTACAACAAAAGCTCCACCATCCATCCTATATCTAACCCTGTTGTTGGTCAGCTGGTAGCGGTCAGAGGGCCAGATGGAGACGAGCTGACCAGAGCTCAGGTTATGGAAGTTATGGCCCCTAACAAGGTCAAGGTAACTCATTTAATTAGTTCTGTGTTGTTATTGGTATAGTGGTTTTGACTTAGAAATATATTCATCCGTGTTATAAAGCTTAACAGTAATAATTTTAAGACAAAAATCCCAGGAAAATTCCAAGGGGTGTGATTAAGTTTTTAGCACATGATCAATATGGTTTCATCCCCTGAGCTGAGACACCGATTAAGGTGATTTTGAGTTTGCCAGAAGAAGACATTGCTAGCCACAGAATGGGTCAATGTCTCAAACGCAAAAGAGCCTTTGTCCATTTGCCAGGTATACTATGTGGACCACGGGTTCTCTGTGGAAACCCCTGTGACTGATCTGCTGGAGCTGCACCAGGACTTCTTGTCTTTACCATTCCAGGCGACAAATGTTCGACTTGCAGGTACTTGGAACCTTAGGATCTGACTTTGGGACTTGTTTTTTATGTAACTGACGTAGTTGAAAGGTGTCACAATGGTTGGACAAGCTGTTTTTACATACAGCATACTGAAGGTCGTCGGTAACTAAAGGCTCAGCTTCTCTTGTCTTCCCTCCACCTCTTCTCCCCATCCTTCTTGACGTTCTGTCTCGCAGGTCTAGAGGCATTCAGCTCCCATCCACTGCTGCTGTCCTCTTTGGACAGATTGGCAGTTGGAAAGATCCTGCTGATGGAGAAGTTAGAACCAGGTCAACGCAATGAGATGCCCGTGGTAGTGCTGTATGACACGTCACAGGATAATGACATCGTCATCAACTCCGCCTGCTTGAAGGCTCTGCAGGACAACACCATGAACAATTCTCTGACTGTAAGGGTGGTGGTGCTACTACATGTAGTGTGATGCATTCATAAAGCCAATTGAAGAGCTGCAAAGTGTGGTACTGTTATATTGTCCTCATATTAGTCAATATTATCCAGCAGTAGCCAAACATGTGTTATGGGAACTCAACAGTCGGCAGGGTTTTATTCAGTTGGAATAAAGATCAGCAGCTTTTTCAGCCATTAATGTGAAGTTGTCAGCTCTTAGCAATCCCTTGTGTATTAATATGAATCTCTTTGTTTCTTGTAGGTAAATACTATCTATCCGAATGTGTATGTCACAAATGTATGTGCAGATGGCATCATCTGCTGCCAGCTGCCCTCTAGAGGAACTGAGAGACTCTGCAAGCTACTGGAGGAAACTGAGGCCATCTTCACCTCCCAGGTAGACGGACTTAAAAGAGTTCATCAATACCTCCATTTACCTTAGCAGTTAAACAGTTTTGTAGAAATTTTTAAACTTGACATTGTAGTAGTAGTATAGTATATGAAAGTACAGAATACCAGCAGTGTAATTTTCAGCCGTCTGTTCAGTGGGCTGCCGAAGAGACTGTTGAATTCCAATATAACGCCCCAGTTTGAATTATAACTACAGTAAGTTCACTGAATCGCACTATTGAAAAGTGCTTTATAATAGCAGACTTGTAAGTCTGCTGAAATGCCCCGATTTTGTCAAAATCAAGCCACTGCTGTCAGAGGCAGGCTTACAAGGTTTAACAGTGATTGTGGTGTTACCTGATGAAGGTAATCGAAGGTAATAGGCATCGAGTTGCAAACACAATGCTGTTGTCACACACACACAAAACCTTTTTAACATGTTGCAATTGATGCCACATCACAATTTGTGACAAAAGGAAATTACAAATAGGTATTTTGCATTGGATAGCTGATGAAACACAGCTGACGTCCCTGACTGGACTGTTGCTGCAGAAAAGTAAAGTAAAACTTTCTTGTGTTTCTCAACCTGTACATACGAAGCCAAATTTATTAGATAATTGGCTCCTGGTATAACTGTATTTGGAATATTCAGATCTGGTCAGGGTGATCAGAGCGTCTGTTAGAGCATGATCTTTGACATGGCTTGCCCTCTCTCTCTCTCCCTCCTGCACACATGTAGTATTCCCTCATTCAAACAGAGCCTCAAACGTTTCTGGAAAACTATTGGGTACAATTATGCCTTTCTAATTGGTCATTATTACTTCCAGATGACGTCTGAATCCTTGGTGTCCAGACCCTTCACTGGCAAGTCTTGTTTAGCCAGATACAAAGGAAAGTGGTCCAGAGTGGAAGTAAGAGCAGAAATAATACAATTTCTTTCTTTCTTTTTTTTGGAACACTGAAATTGTCATGATATTACATTGTTGACCATTGTTTCAGGTCATATTTCTGTCATAACCCTTCCATGTGTTGTTGCTCTTGTTCTCAGATCACCAAAATGTTCGGCAACAGAGTGATGGAGATCCTCTTCGTTGACTTTGGTATTACATCAACTGTAGAGGTCACAGAACTCCGAGAGATCCCTCCTCTTTTACTCAAAGACTTCACTGTCATCCCACCACAGGTCAGTTGTTTGTGCGTATGCCTGTTGTGGGAGTAAATTGACCTTAATCTTCAACCAATCCAGTGGCTGGAGAAGCATTAGATATCTGAATTGCTGTTTTGTTGAACAGGTTAGTCATTGACTTGTGCATAAATAAACATTGTCTACATAACATAATCTGTCTAAAAGTGGTTGTCAAAGTTTATTTGTTGTATTAGTTTCACATTCAACACTTCATAATTGTGTGTTTGTGTGTGTGTCGCTGCTCTTTTCAGGCTACCAAATGTCACCTGGCTGACCTCACAGATTTAGAAGGAGAATGGAGTCCAGAGGATGTTCTGTGGTTAAAAGAGACTGTCTTTGGATATGAACACTGTACAATGAAGGTAACATAAAGTAAAACTTGCATTTATCCTGCCATTTCCCACAATTATCGTTGCTTCTGAACAAACATGCAATAAACACAGCAGGAACCCGAATGGGGAAGAAATGAGATGTAAGTGACCTTGACTGTGGTGTGCTCTAATGGCCTCCATAGTCACTAGATTGCACAGTGACCAGATAAAGAGAATCTTTTGATGTATTGGAGCTGCAGATTTTTGTAGTGTTGATAGTGCAGCTGACAAATCTGCATTAACTATCTGATGTCATGTCAACATGAAGTAGAATCTTTCAGGAAGGTTTCAAACATCTTTTTCAATGCCATGAAGAATTCAAAATGTTCTACCGAGTATTAGAAAAGTGTTCTTACTGCAGTAAAGGGACTGTCAGTGTTTATTGATTCTCAAGGCTAAAGGATTGCTTGAAGCACTCTGACAGTGTCTGATGGAGCCGTTGTCTTGATCTAGCTCCAAATAATAAACACTCTGCAAATCATGCTTACAAGTAAAGCTTAATTAAAGAACAGTCCAAAACAACCACAGTGGCCTTAAAGTCTCACTGTCTTTGTATGTATGAATTTTTTTTCTTTTTCGCCCCTTCTTCCCTCATTTGAGATCGTGAAATTGGACAAGCACAAAGAGGAGTGGCTGGTCTATGTGTACCTCTACAACAGTGCAGACAGTCAGGAGCTGGACAAAAGCGTCAACCATCAGCTGGCCCAATTTCAGTTGTGGAACACACGCTCAACGCAGAACAACACCACAATCACCAGCTATAACGGCAGCATGGATGCAGGTAATAATGCACAAATTAAAGTGGATTCTGGGTATGGGACAGTTGCGACCAACACCAGCATCTGTATACAGGAACAAGCCTGGTCAAAGCTTTTTGAAAGAGTTTTTGTTTGTTCGACCATGTGAGGTCAAAGGGAGTATTGAAAGTATCGTGGCTTTGAAATAAAAGGTGATTATGAGGTTAAAGTTTGGACTCAGCTCTGTTTTGAGGGCATTTTCGTTTGTGTCTATGGTTTCCAAGATTCAGGTCAAAGCGCTCTAATGGAGAAGTTGACTCTGGGCAGCCTGGTCCCACAGCCCATTATCAGGGCCTCAATCCGACCTCTTCCAGTTTTGACCAGCAACAGTGGGATGCAGTCACTTCCAATGCCTCCCCCTGTGGAGCTCCCCCAGGTGAGTGGAGAGGGACAAACATTCTCAGGGCAGGGATAAACAGTTAGATTGTCCAATGGTCAGAATTGTTCTAATCAGACAGTGTGGGACCAGACTTTCAAATGAAACAAATGCATTAATTTAGGCATAATTAGCCTATTGTATAGTATTTTTCTTACAAAATTAATGCATCTATTTTGACTGCAGAAACTACAGAAACAGAAAAAAATAAGTAAACCCTCATCAATCAAATGGAAACTTCTATTCAACTTTGTTCTCCTCTTGTTATTCTTTCAGCCTGGTCAGAACATGGATGCGTTTGTGCCATTGGCCTACCACCCTGGTAACTTCGTGCTCCAGCAGTGGCAGGAGATGCATAAGCTGGTGGTGTTGATGGGGGAGATGATCCTTTATTATAACCGGATGTGGGGGACCAACACAGCCCCACACATCCAGAAAGGAGAGGTCTATGCTGCCAAAATAGACAACAAGTATGTGATGAATGTGTGCACCTGACACAAATCTGACATAGCAGACCCACAGTATGCTCCTCCTTCACGGACATGTCGTCATGCTTAACGTCTTTTTGTAGATTCATTATAGTGACCTTGGGAAGTCAAGAACAACATTGTGCTGCTACAGAGATGCCCTGGCCTACAGATCATATTCTCTAGACATAAGAGAAATGGCTTCTTTGATACAGACCCTAGCAAAAATCTCTTCCTCATTTTTACCTTTTCCAGGGAGGTCATGTTTTCACCCATGTTTATTTGTTGGTTGGTTGATCGATCAGTTTGTTAGGATTACACAAAAACTACTGGATGGATTTCTACCAAACTAAGTGGAAGGAAAAAACAAAGAACCCATTACATTTTGGTGCAGATACCAGTAGAGAGGTGGTGGATCAAGCAATCTTTTTCCACTTTCTTTAACATTGCAGGATGTTTTTCCAATATTTTTCCTAATTATGTTAAAACTACTTAACTGATTTCAACAAATCTTTGTGGAGGGTTGGGCCATGGGTCAGATGAGCTAGCACTCTTGTCTATGATAGGTCGGCCTTACCAGAGGTATGTCCTCTATTACGTTTTATATGTTTTCCCTGAAAATCGAGTGAGACTTTTGCCATTTCAACATCATGACTCCTATCACAATATTTATGATTTTTTTTTTGCACAATATTCAGCCCTAAAATTAATCCTAGTTGTATGAAGATAAATGTGTATCTTGTTTGCTCCTGTGCTGGTTGTTTACATCTCAGAAATCGTGAGATCTGGATCTATTTGGTAATGCTGCAAGGGAGTGATGCACAAAATGTAAATATAAGAGGTTGCTATTGTCATATGGTTGATTGCTTAACTGATGCCTGCCTTTACCTAGTTGGCACCGTGTGCAGGTGAGGGGGATTCTGGCCAACGGTCTGGTTTCCGTTTACGAGTTGGATCATGGAAAGCCCGAGCTGGTCCACCACACTCTGTTCCAGCCTCTGATAGAGGAATTCAGACATCTGCCCTTCCAGGCTATCACCGCTCAACTGGCAGGTGGGTTAGATCATAATTCTGTGGCTTTATTGGTTAATGTGCATTAATCCAAAGTGCTTTTTAACAACAGAAGATGGAACAGTAGTCTTGTTACTGTTACTCCCCACAGGTGTGGCGCAACACAAGTGGTCAGACGAGGCATCCATGTTATTCAGGAAACATGTGGAGGATCGAGCACTGGTAGCCCAAGTGGTGAGTGTGCAAGAGGTGTCTGAGGTTAAAGGTGAGCTGCAGGAACCCAAGTTGACGGTTTACCTAGTGGACACTACAATGGAGGACCGGGACCTTTGGATTCACAGCATCATGGCTGATCTGAGATGAGCTTACTTTGGCAACCGATGTAGGAAAGGGGGCCCATTGAAGAAGCTATCAACACTTTTTTCCCCCAATTCCTTCGCATTAAGTTATCTGTGTGTTGCATGGTTTGCTGTGTTTTATTCATGACTTTTCACTTGTCTAAGTTTTTTTCTCTCTTGCTTTTTGCATGCAGTGGTTTTGGCAGTTTTGAACTCTTTCTTTCCTGTATACATGCTCATAATCTTGAAAGGACTCCATTAATATACATAGTTAATAAAATATAATTGATGGTAACGCTTTGTTTATTGGCTGAAAAGATTAGGTAGTAATATTTCTAGTGTTGTTCCAACATGAAAAGCTGTTCATACGTATTTGTTCTATTAAAAATATGTTGGCAAAGCTTGGTGTTTGGTGACTCAAAGTATTGTTACTGTTCTGCATGTTCTCTGGCAATGTGAGAGGAAATAAAGCCAAAGAAAGGAGCTTTTAAGTTTTCTGTCAATTCTGGATTGGAAAATGTGAAACATCAAATGTCTTTAAAGTGCCATAAAGTAGGAAAATGTCAAGTCGGTATGATCGACCAGTAATAAATGTGTTTTAAACGTCTGTCAGAAAAGACAACCTATGGAGCAAAAGGCCCTTATATTAAGGCAGATAATTTAAAGATGTCCACACCGTTTATGACAGGCACCTAGCAGAATGAGCTATGCCACCTGACAGTGACCTTTCTTATTTCTAAGCGGGTATTTTTTAAAGTTTTTTTTTAGATGTCCTCCTGTAAGGATAACCAACTCTACCTCATTACGTCAGCCATTATGGTGGTACACGACTTTTTGGAATTTGGATTAGGGTTTAAGTAAAATGGACTGTTGGGCCTTGGCGGAGGTTTGTGCTCTACTGAGTGCCTTAGTATCTAATGATATATTTTGATACATTTTTTCATAATTTTGATACATTAAAGATAATGGTCATTGCAAAAAACTATCACATCAATTATTTACTCGATAAATAAGAGCAAAAAAACATATTTCCTAACTCTGAACATTTCCCAGAAAGCCTAAGAGAGCTACTTCCCTACTTTCACAAGTTAGGGAAATTTCTAGGGACTTTTACATGCACATCAATGTGTCCGACAATGGAGGCAGCTCCGCTTCATGACATCACTGGATTGACAGGGCAAGCCGTGTTGAGGGGGAGGAATGGAGGGGGAGGAGGAGGAGGCTCTCTCCCCTTAAACTTACTTAGCCCTTTGCGGGAGATGAGATTCAGCCTCCACACACCCGCTGCGAGTCGTCCAGGGACGGGGGAGGAAACTCTGTGAGCACCCAGAAGTCTGCTGAATTCAGGATTATCTGCGGGTCATGGACGATTTCGTCTAGTCGAGTATTTTTGCGGATTCCTGGGTTGTGCGTCTGCAGCAGAGCGGCCCGAGCAGCACGACTCCAGGCGGCTCTGGAGGAAACCATATCTGGTCAAAGTATTCGTTGCTGTCACCCAGCGGGACCGTCCGGCTATAAATAGCACTGGAGGAGGTACGGAAATAAATGCAAAAATATACTGCAGTCTGATTAACAGTCAAATTAGCGAAGATCACATCAGGGTTAAATAATGTAGACATGCATGACGACACTTTTAAATTTACTTGGAGGAAATAAATTCCCCTGACTTCATTGATATTAAAGGGGGCTTCTTCAGGAAAAAATAGATTCTTTCAATCCACTGCAAGTATTTTCTCTCCTGTTGCAGGATGATTTATTGGCTGTTGTAGGCTTCTGTTCTTAAAGTCATGACACGCTGCAAGTCCTGCACAGTATTGATCATATAGCACAAGAAATACAAGTTCTTATGCAAGGAATTAGTGGACTTCAGTCATTCAGTTGGTGAGTTAAGATGAATCCAACAGGAGAATAATTCTCTTGCATAGAGATCATCTTTCTACAAACTTTAGTCAGACTTCTCACTGTAATTTCATGGATTTACAGTTCATATAAGTAGAAAATGTAGGGATTTCAGTCACTAAGTGCTGTGAGATGCACCAGTTGACTCCTGATAGGTTGGTTGTTAGTTACTCTCTGACCTAAATATGTCACTGTAGACTAAATGGAGCTTTGCAACCTTTGGTAAGTCGTGCTTTTCCTCTCAGTTTAGTTTGTTTCGTGTTCAATGTGCTAAACAAGAGCTGCTTCTCACTCATTGTCATTAATCATTGTTGCACAGTGTCTAAAACATGCATACACGCTGTCATAAGTCTGTACCTCATCTTGGATCAGTAATATCTGCTTCCCCACTGCTCAATTCATATGACACCCTAAAAAGGGAAGTGACACACAAAAGACATTTTGACCTCTGCAGAATGCACAAATGGCCTTACCTCAGGTCCTAGGCAGCATGTGGGCTGTTACTGTAGGTCCCTGATTATACACTTCATGATATATGATGCCATACTGGTCTCAGAAGAAAGGACGGCAGCCATGATGGGTTTAGTTTCCTCTGTTCTAAAAGTCGTTAGAACGAGGGATTGTCCAACAATGGCATGGTTGATCAAGTCTTTCTCTTTCTCCACTGGTATCTTTTGTATCCTCACATAGATGAACTGACAACTGGGCGTAGTGTAGTGATATATTTGTATCTATGCATCGTATCAGTGTTAACCTCTACGTATGAGGACACCCTTGTCACCGTCAGATCAGAAAACACTCACTTATCTCTGCCACATGCATTTTGCAGCGCAGTGGAACGCAGACCAGTTGCTTTTCATGTCAGCTGTTTTAGAGACCTGTGCAATTCTGACAATGCAAACTTGCTAAAGAATTTAGACAGATGCCATACAAACATCACAGTAAAGCATCGGATGATAAGTTAAGAGTGTAAATACGCTCATCCCTGCAGGGCCACTTATATGCTGAGTTTGACATATGCTCAGAGAAGACAGCAGTGAGGTAAGACAGCGATATATCTTGGACTTGAAGAAATTTTAAGTGCAACCGTCACATGCCACATATTAACACGTAATATTTTATAATGACAGTGTTTGTTGTATGAAGAAGAAGCTGAGTTGTCGCCTGTAAGAGCTTTCTGCCACTGTGAGAGCAGGTCAGAGGTTTCTATTTGTTTGAGAAAACTACAATTTAAAGGGGAAGATTTGCAAAGACGTTGCTGTTCAACTATTATGCTCTGCAGGAGTAGCTGAGTTGTGTTATTTAACTTCTTTTGAATTTTAGTGTGAAAAAGGCAGCGTTGAGACCAGTTGCCATGTAGTGTAGTTTGAAGGTTTTACATGCATCTGACTTGATTAATGATCCTGTATCAGTGCTGCTATTCTTAGACGCTTGAGGACTAGACAGGCCTGGTTTAGGATTAGGGTTTGGGTTAGACAAGGACAAGGGTATATTCTGACTCAGGTGGTCTTAGGTGTTCCAGTCTGCCGAGTGAATGTCCTCCAATGAAGCAGAAGCTTGTAACTAAATACAGGCACAGGCCTGTTCGATATCATGAGAGCAGGTCGGTCTCTTCCAGCAGACTTGTAGCGTTATTTGGAGCTCAGCCCAGTTTTTCATCTTTGGTTTTGGAAACTTGTCTTTTCATGGAGCTTAGACAAAGCAGAACAAAAGGACGGCTCGCTTGACCCCATCTTTCAGGAGGTTAGCCAAAACACACTTGCTGACATACTTGAGATCAAAAAGAGACATTTGCACTCGCATTCAATGGAGAATTTTCTGCACTTTCCTGAAGTCTGTAAGCTCAAGTCTTCCTGCCAAAGTTGAGAACATTCTCATCTCTTGACATGGGCTCACTAAAGTTATTATTAGTGTTGTCATGTGGACATCTATCAGTTGCAGCTCCAAAGACATTTCAAACCCCTGACCCATAGTTTTGAGGAAGCAGGGCTTAGAGATGGCATATATGCCAAGCGTTTGGTGCCGTGGCACCCAAATGTTCTTCTGCAGCTCATCCGCCGTTCGTCTGGTCCCAAAGCCAAGGCTCTGTCATGAAATGTACACAGTTAGAGAGCGGAGAAGAAAAGATAGACAAGATCACCTTTCCGGACAAGATATCTGGTTCATCCAGAGTTGGATTTTATACTTTTTTTGCAGATTGCTTTGAGACACAAAGCAGAGCAGCACTTCAAATAGTGAGTCATGGCAGACTGACAGCTTAGCAACAGGATATAATTCTGGGGGGAAATAGAGCTTTAGTTTACACTGAACAGATAAAAAGACTTGTCTAAGACTTGTCTGCTGTTAGAATCACAGAAAAGGTTTTGTATCATAATGTTGTAGGACTATTTTTTTTTTTGGGGTATTTGTATCATAATGTTGTAGGACTATTTTTTTTTTTTTTGGGTATTTGTATCATAATGTTGTAGGACTATTTTTTTCAGGACACCACATACCTGCAGAATTTCCTGGCCAATCACACACTCAGCAGTCTTGTGTTTCCATGACTCTCTGCTGGTGTCCCTTTTCAAAATAAGAGTATAATAGATGAGGAAACTATCAGAGAACCGACACAAATCTTTTTATTACACTCAGTAAATAATGTTGTTATGGTTATGGTTAGCTGGTGTTATGAGCTAAGGCCACATCCACAACCTAGTCTTGTCTGTTACCGTCTTTCTTATTTACGTTCATCTTAATTAGGATCTGGAACGCTGCTGACCACAAATAATTTGCCAAAACTTCTGCAGAACCTTACATTGCCAGGTGTTGCCATTACTCTCACCATGTATTTTATTTTATTAGTTTATTTGATAGGGACGATAGACATTGTTACGTTTTAAATAAAATGAAACTGATGCACCATGGGACTTCTAGGCACAGCTAATTTGCATTCCTTGTCCATGATTAGGCT